>JAAXCT010000019.1:3000000-3287156 GCA_012490785.1 Eragrostis nindensis | reverse complement strand
ATCGCCGATATCATTTGTGTCATAGACAACAACCTGGGTAGTTAGCGGGTCGGTGCTGTGGTTGGTGGCTGCTCGTGGTGCATGCCGTTCGTCATGGTGCCCAAGAGGGACTTCCCCCTCTGCATGAACTACGAATGCAGTACATTTTTTGATACACACTTCTTATTTGAAATATTATTTATATATGTGGGCACACATTCGGATTTGGTTTAAAAATGAAATAAAAAACTCAATTCAAAATTTCAATTTTTCTCATTATCTTCTATTCTCAAATCTAGTTTATTTCCCAGAAGGTTTAGTACCCAAAACCAAAAAATTGTATTGAACAATAGCTTAGTTAAGCTATTTTTGACAAAAGTCGACACCCCCCCTGAGTGGTCAGATCTCTATAATTTGACTCAAATAACGGCAAAGACCTCCAAATCAACAGACAACTGCAACATTAATTCCTACTCGTTAACTATTTGACGTCTTCCTTCCTGCTTGGCCTCCCTATGTAACACGCTCTAAGCACCCCTCAAAGCCTCACACCCAAAGTTGCAAGCGTAACTCTTTCCTCTATTAAGGTTCAGGTAATCAACACCTGATCTTCTTCCCTAGGATTCGAAGCACAATTTTTGTGTTCTTTCTCTGGCATACAGTTGCATGTCTTTACTTGATCAAGCTTGCGAATGTTGCATGCAGTTTGTGGTTAGCCATGTTTGGTGGAACAATGGCACAACAGCGGCGCCGATGGCAACGGTGCGGGGGGCACACTGAGGGACCTAGAGCTCCACCTGGAGAGAGGATTGAGGTTGACGATGGTGATGATACCGACTCTTCATGCCGATATCGTGTGTGTCATCGAACAACAGCTTGAGTTGCAGAAGGTTGGTGTTGGTGGTCGTCGCTGGTTGCTCTCGGTGCATGCGGTTCGTTATGGTGCCCAAGAGGGATTTCCCCATCTGCATGAACTACGAGCATTTAAGGGAGGAAAAACATTATTTCTCCATCAATAGCTCCCGTATGTTTTCATAGTTGGGTCAGTGGTCAGACAGCAACATGAAAGAATGATTCTTCTTTTCTATATATATTTTTGTTAAGGGTGGGGCATGGATGAAGTTAAGGACATAAAAACTCGACCTGCCGGGGAAGACCGCCCCCCACGGCATTTTACTAAGGAGAATAACCTCTCACGCAGGTCGAGAAAACCTCCGAACCTCCCCCCGATGTACACAGGGACTCAGCTGGCCGTTTGTGAGCTCCGGCTCGAGTCTTTACCATGTGCTTTGAACCGGGGAGGACGAGGATTTTTTTACTCCGCACTGCAGCGTGGCATATTTCAGCCACATGTGCTGCAGTGCGTGCGACACTGTATGCGAGCTACAGTGCCGTGGGTGCCTGCGCCTCGAACCCGGGTCGCGCGCTCACGGAGCAACGCTCCCGGAGCATCTCCGCTGACCGCTCGGTGCATCGAGCGCTAGGCATGAAGTTAAGGACATGACTGTTGTAATAAAATTTATTGCATCTCTATTGGCTCTAGTAACAAATCACAATGTGATCTGGTACACATATACATTATTTGACTTGATCAGTTAACTTTGTTAACAAACTTTCACGGTCGTTAAATATGGGTAAACCTTTTTTTAATGATTAGGATAATGTGGAACACCACACCGCCGGCACGCGCACACAAGGCATGGCTCGTACCCGGTACCCATGGTGCTGAGAGGCTTCGACGTATCTGGAACCACACACCGCCGCCTACTCCGAGGACGAGCGCCAGGTGTACAGCTGGGGTCGGGGAGAAACTTCAGGAGGTTCGGGCACGACAATTCTCCAGCGATGACTTCACGCCTTAGCCGGTCAAGGCACTGCATGGGCTCAATATCATGCAGATTATCTGTGGTGATAGCCGAGCCATTGTCCTGCCGTGACCTTGGGTGGTGAAGTGCACAGGTGAGCCGGCTATCAGCAGTCAACTGCGTTTAGTTTAAGTGGTTATAACTTGGCGGGAAACTTGTTATGGAAATTATTTCACAAACAGTGTCAATCTTCCCATCGTTGCACTCTGCTCTATCTGAATTTTCCGCACAGTTTGTGTGAGTGTGAGGCACACCGTACAACAAGACAAGCATATACAATCATTTTTTTTTGCGCTGAAAAAAAGAACATATAAAAATCATGTTTGTGTGAGTGTATTTGTGTAGTAAATGATGCCATCGTCGGCGGCGGCATCGCCGGCGCCCTCCTCGCCAAGACAGTGAGAGAGGTGGATGGCATTCCAACTCCCCAAAGGACTGAAGTGTGTAGCATGCTGTTTCAACTTACAAACTGGACGGTGCGTAGTGGCGAGAAGGCAACAAAAGTTTAAATTGGTGCCATCGATGGAAATTCCAGATTTTAATAGATACAAAATAAAATGATAAAAACAAGAGAAATTTCATCATTTACGCAACATATTGACAGCTCATTCGCATAGGACTATTCAATTGTATCCTTTCAAAGACACATTACAAATACACATTCATTCACCTTGGGAAGACTGCAGCCATCCCCCATCTAACCGAAATCTGTGTGCCAGATCTAACTCACGGAGTGGACCATGATCGCAATCTAAATTTATTTTTGCAAATTTACACATATACGAGTGATGTTAGTAAAACTCTAAAGAATTCTCTCATTTACGCACAGATATTGCGAAAGCTCATTTGCGCATGCTATTCAATTTTAGCTATCAATGCAAAATTTTCACATTTGCGCATAAATTTGTCGACGACACATATGTTCTCCCCTTTCACACACATTCAGCATGTGAAGAGATTGCAGCCGTTGCCCATTTAATCGGGTATCTGCATACCAGATCATGGCGCATTCCAAGTGATCATCAGGCATGATTCTATCCCTGGAAAGGAAAGGAGAATTGTTGTTGCTATGCCCCACCAGCTGCATACTCCCCAGACCCCAGGTCTATCATGTCAGCTGCTTTTCAATTGACACTAGTTCAAACTAGGCCTTTAGTCACGGAGGCCTTTTTACAATAGTGGCGGACGCATTTTCATCCGTCACTACAGGCTCGCGCGAGGTACCGTAGGAGCTAGCAGTGGCGGACAATGTGAAATCAACAACCTCCGTGACAGGCGTAGTGATGTCATGCATGCATGCAGTGGCAGACAGGCCCATTTCGACCCGGTTCAGCCCGAGCCGTGGACATCATATATAAACAGGCGCTAGGTTTAATCCTCCACTCATCGCGCCGCACACTCCGCCCTTAACCTCTCTCTCTCGTCTCCATCTTTCCTGCGCGCCTCTCTCCCCGTGCACCGCGCCGGCAGCCATGGCTCTCTCCCTTCCCTACCGTGCACAACGCCCAGACCTCTCCCTCTCCTACCTTGCACAGTGCCCCGACCCTCTCCCCTTCCCTGCGTGGCAGCGGCGCCCCTCCCTCCCTCGCTGTCGTGGCCATCCAGATCTGGGCGGGCGCGTGGCCCCGGGCGGGATCCGGCGGTCGTGGCTCCAAAGGCGATGAGGCGGGCAAAGCATCCTGCGACGCCCCTTCTTCCTCCCTCCCGACTCGAGCTCGAGGCGTCTGCGGCGGCACAGATCCGGTGGTGGCAGTCTTCTTCCTCTTCCCCCCACCTCTTCTTCCTATGCATTACACGGATGTGGGGCGGGGAGGCGGCCTCCCTCCTCGACACGCCCGCGGCACCTTGCTCCCCTTTCCGCGACCTGGTATTCCGGCGGGCGCAGCGCGGTTGATCTTGGCCGGTGGTGCGCAGCGCGGCTGATCTTGGCCGGTGGTGCGCAGCGCACCGGATCCTTGAGGGTGGGGCACCGGTTCCGAGGGACGGCACAGTGTGGAGGCGGTAGCGGTGCGGATCCGGTGAGGTTCCGGCAGTATGGCTCGTAATTTTTTTTTATTTTCTGGTGCCATGGGGTGTTTCGCTTGTCTCTTTTCCCTTTAGCAGTGGCGTGAGCGCAGTGACGGACGTTGTCCCACCACTGAAGGTTTCTATTGTACTTGTGTGTGTGTGTGTGTGTGTGAGTGAGAGAGAGAGAGAGAGAGAGAGAGAGAGAGAGAGAGAGAGATGTGTCCCAAATGAACCAGAATGTGCCAGCCTCCAATGATCAAGTGACAACAGCCCACAGTCTTCTATTAATTATTTACATACACCAAGTGGTGCCTTGTCGAGAAACATTCAATCTTGCTCTATTCAGGAATATCATAGGGCACAAGAAGTAGAAGTGCGACGGCGACAACGGAGAGTGGCATGGGGAATGAGAAGGGGATAGAAGAGAGGAAGTACAAGAGAAAAGAGGGGAGGAAGGAGAAGGGGAAAGTGCTGGCAAAGGAGGGGTACGCCACAGGTGCAGGTAAGCATTTCTTCCATGTCTTCTTCCCCGAGTAATCTGGGGAGGGCTTGGAGAGCTTTTTAGTGCCCCCATCCGATTTCATCCAAGCATGGTTGATTTAGGTATCTGCCATTCTTGGCATCACTCGTCCTGGGCGACTCGAGGGTGACACCATAGCTACTACCCCCCCCCCCCCCCCCAACCCAAAGAAAGCCAGCCCAGATTGGCCGTAGGCTCCGTTGTCGACCGGCGTAGGCGGCGGCGGCCAGCGGCGAGGCCACAATTGTCCGTTTTGCATCCTAACACACATTTCCCCCTAATTTGTCCCGTCCTCCCCAATTGGCTCCATATAGATCTTGACCACGCATGGGGTTGGCGTGCTCCGTCTGCCATAGCCAGATCCGGCCTCATAGCGCCCGGATCTACCATTGGTGCTTCTGCTGGCCGATTCCACCTCATAGATGCATGTGGCCTACTTGAGCTCGAGCCAGTGGCGTTACGCCCTTGGTGGCTGGTGACCGTTCTCCGGCAAGGATCTGGTCATCCATGGCATTGAATGTTGTCACATATGGGCTTCATTAGCCGCTTGGATCTGCACTATGTTCCGGATGGCTAGGCGCCATAAGCGATAGACACCAAGAAAGGTGACGCTAGGTTTTACCTCCCAATACTTGGATTGTAGGGTCACCACACCTCCACTATGTAGCTTGACGATTGTGCGCATGTACCACAATGGAGATCATCTTCGCTAATGATGTGGATGCACTAGGATCAGTGGTGGTGGGCCGCTAGATTCGTCATACCGAGTCAACATTCTGTGTTGGAGATAGTAAAAGCTATAGAGCGGAGATGTAATGATGGCTGATATTAGTGATTATATGTTTGTGTAACTTTATTGAAAGTCAATGTCAGTTGGTTGTAGCTTTTCTAATAGCCAAGGTTTGATTATATGACAGAGGTTGTGTCTCTCTTGAGAGCAATGCTCGTTCTGAGATTTCCTTATTACATGGTCCTGGTGTGCCATGATTGCAGTTGTTTCCTTTCTAGGCTGTCAATTTTTTCCCTGATTTCAGTACACGAGCTCAATGTTTATTGGGCCGCCATGTGTGTGTGTGTGATTACCCTAATAATTTACCATCGGTGAATATGTTCGTGATACTGCTGGTTAGTGATCAAAGTTGGTGGAACAACGGCAACAACAGCAGCGCCAACGACAATGGTGCGGGGGGCACACTAAGCGACCTATAGCTCCACCTGGAGAGAGGATTGAGGTTGACGAAGGTGACGACAACGACTCTTCATCGCCGATATCGTGTGTGTCATCGAACAACAGCCCGGGTAGCAGCAATTCGGTGATGGTGGTCGGCGATTTTAGTGTTATTTCAAGTTGTAAATCTGAAAACCAAAACAAATTTGGACAAATCGGGTACTAAAATCGTGTACCTGAAGAGCCCAAACTACATGTAGCCCATTGGCAATCCCACTTTCAGCCTAGTCCAAAACAAACCCCAGTCAAACCCTAGAATAACATGTCAAATTCGGCGCTAATTAAAACATATAACAATAATTCCTACTTAATCAATTACTACATTTACGTCTTCCTCCTCAAGCCTTCCTATATAACATGCCCTGCTGGGCACCCCTCAATGCCTCAAAACCAATATTCAAAGTTCAGGTAAATCACATGATCTTCTTCTCTCTAGGATTCAAAGCATAATGTTTGTGTTATATCTCTAGCACATAATTGCACGTATTTATCTGATTAGGTCTGTGAATATTGCGTGCAGTGTGCGGTTAGCCATGAGTGGGTGGAACAACAGAGGCAGCAATGGTGGTGGTGGCGGTAGCAGCGGTGTGAAGGGGGGGGGGGGGGGGGGGGGGGGGGGGGCACCGAGGGACCTGCAGTGGCAACTTCGCCTGGCGCCACCTGGAGAGAGGATTGAGATTGCCGAAGGTGAAGAAAATGACTCTTCCTCGCCGATATCATTTGTGTCATCCGACAACGACCTGGGTAGCAGCGGGTAGGTGGTTGGTGGCTGCTCGTGGTGCATGCGGTTCGTCATGGTGCCCAAGAGGCACTTCCCCATCTGCATGAACTACGAATGCTGTCAAAAATTTTGATACACACTTCTTATTTGAAATATTATTTATATATGTTGGGCACACATTCGGATATGGTTTAAAAAATGATATAAAAAACTCAATTCAAAATTTCAATTTTTCTCATTATCCTCTATTCTCAAAATCTAGTTTATTCCAAAGAAGGTTTAGTACCCAAAACCAAAAATATATATATATATTGAATAATAGCTTAGTTAAGCTATTTTGACAAATGTCGACACCCCCTCTGAGTGGTCAAATATCTATAATTTTGACTCAAATGATGGCAGAGACCTCCAAAATCAACAGACAACTGCTCTATCTGAATTTTCCGCACAGTTTGTGTGAGTGTGAGGCACACCGTACAACAAGACAAGCATATAAAAATCATGTTTGTGTGAGTGTATTTGTGTAGTAAATGATGCCATGGTCAGCGGTGGCATCGCCGGCGCCCTCCCCGCCAAGACAAGTGAGAGAGGTCGATGGCACTTCCAACTTCCCAAAGGACTGAAGTGTTGTAGCATGCTTGTTTCAACTTACAAAATGGACTGTGTGTAGTGGCGAGAAGGCAACAAAAGTTTAAATTGGTGCCATCGATGGAAATTCCAGATTTAATATATACAAAATAAAATGACAAAAACAGAGAAGTTTCATCATTTCCGCAACATATTGACAGCTCATTCTTCGCATAGGACTATTCAATTGTATCCTTTCAAAGACACATTACAAATACACTTTCATTCACCTTGGGAAGGTTGCGGCCATCCCCCATCTAACCGAAATCTGTGTGCCAGATCTAATTCACGGAGTGGACCATAATATCGCAATCTAAATTTATTTTTCCAAATTTACACATATATGAGTGACCTTGGTAAAACTCTGAAGAAATCTCTCATTTACGCACAGATATTGCGAAAGCTCATTTGCTCATGCTATCAAAGAACACAAAAGGGGACAATGCAGACCAGTCATAAGTTCAAATTGTCTATCTTCTCATTGCACGACACAGCATGCCAGCAGCAAAGGGTCAAACTGCTATCCTACACTATACAAGAAAGCAATTGCCGGCTAACAGTGACCGAGTTATCAGCTCAAACACCCAAATAGTCTAGAAATGCAAATCATGACCTGCAGATCAAACATGCATCGCTATGCTATACAAAAAACTACTGCAGCAATGCTTCAAGTGCTGGTTAGCAGCTTGTCTGTGGACATCCAGTTGCTTCACTCGTCGATGTCAGATGAAGCTGATGCCCTTGCCTGCTACTTGGCTAGAACTCGTCTACAATGGCAACCACCAAGAACACCATGAGGCAACCCTAACGAGCCAATCTCAGCACGAATCAACCCTAACGAGGCAAATATCCGCATGAACGAAACCCTAACGAGGCAAGAATCATCACGAATGAAACCCTACCGAGCCAAGATTCAGCACGAATCAATCCCTACCGAACAGTTCAAATAGAAGAGAAGTCACAGGCAGCGGCATATCTCAAGAGGGGAACAGATGGAGATGGTGTGCACAGATCTAACCGGCTTGTGAGCAGAGGGGTCGGACACGTAGCCGAGGTCCGACCGGCACGAGCCTGCAGACGCCGAGGTCTGACAAGCTCGAATGCCACCGGCGCCGAAGTGGAGGCCGGAGAGATGGGAGAGGAGAGGGAGGCGAGAGAGCGAGGGGAGTGGCGGCGCAAGCAAGAGGAGTGGGGTGTGAATGATTGGAGCAGTAACTCTAAGCTCGAGGGTGGGTGCAGGGCGGGCGGGCTTGACTGCATCTGACCGCACGCGCGCGCGCCCACTCGCTTCATCGGCGCGGCCAGGCTGAGGAGCGAAGCCCAAATCCCGCGTGCCTGCCCAGCCTGGCTCCGAGGGCCGTCTTGCACGCGCTGGGCCTGGCTGCGGGGCTACTCCAGGCAACCAAACATCGTGAGCCTGCATGAGTTGGACCTGGCTGAGGGCCGAGCCATGCAACCAAACACACCCTAATGATCTGCATACCAGATCATGGCACATTCCAAGTGATCATCAGGCGTGATTCTGTCCCTGGAAAGGAAAGGAGAATGGTTTGTAGATACATATGCCCCACCAGCTGCACACTCCCCAGACCCCAGGTCCATCATGTCAGCCGCTTTTCAACTGACACTAGTACAAATTGGGCCTTTAGTCACGGAGGCCTTTTTGCAATAGTGGCGGACGCATTTTCATACGTCACTTCAGGCTCGCGCGAGGTACTGTAGGACAGTAGGAGCTAGCAGTGGCGGACAATGTGAAATCAATGACCTCGGCCACTGAAAATACACAGTAGTGACGGGCATAGGGATGTCATGCATGCCTACAGTGGCAGACAGGCCCATTTCGGCCCGGTTCAGCCCGAGAAGTGGACATCACATATAAATATGTGTTAGGTTTTTAATCCTCCACTCATCTCGCCGCACACTCCGCCCTTATCCTCTCTCTCCCGTCTCCATCTTTCCTGCGTGCCCCTCTCCCCATGCACCGCGCCGGCAGCCCTCTCTCCCCTACCGCGCACAACGCCCCGACCTCTCCCTCTCTGTTGGCGTTTCTTACGCACAGAGATAAATATCAACTCCGCAAGCGCACGGAACACCGTTGTAGCATTTCACCCAGGAGTATTCCAAGGGTATCGTATTTATATTTCCACAGGGAAGCATCGCTAAGAATATCATTAATTAACAAGGAAACATCTATTATTTATAACTTGCAAACTAGACCAAAGCAAGGATACATATATGATATGATGAGTGGCAACCAAACACACACAAGGATTCCATATGAAGATAAAGAGATAGAACTAGTCAACTGGGAGGACAACGAGAAGAAGGGTATCAGCCTAGGGGTTACAAATATCTATTTAAGCTTTCATTATAGATTCGTTCCTGCATATCGGGGCACACGCATGCCAAGGCAGCAACCCGAGAATTAGGTTCAACTACCTTGGGGAACTACGTGCTATTGACCTCCCTACTAAAACCATCACCCGGACGTGGTGGATTACAGAGACCGGTACGCCTGTCACACGTACTCGAGGCTACCATCCTCCGTGGGGTGTAGAGCAAACTCACGTCTAGAATAGTTTCTTGAGCCATACAAGCAAATATCCTAGATAACTTACTCTTCGCGTAAGAGCAAGCCAACCATGCATAACAAATCTATATGGATTGTGTAAGCATTTGCGGTCCAAACAACCCATGCAGATAGACCTACCATACACAGACGTGGAACCAACACAAGAATTTCTCTATAATTATTACTTAAATAAATAAATGTAAACTAAAAGGAAAACTAAAATAAATAAATAAGAAAATAATTATATTAAAGAATATCTAAAAGAAAAGATACAAGAGAGCTTTACCCAATATCCGAAGAAAACTCCGGAACTTCGAGGGGAGCTCTCACTTCTACTCTAACTCCCATGACCAACTAGCCTACTCTAAACTACACAAGTGGAAGTGACTCCTTGAGCTGAGCGTGATCCTACATTGGATATTCTCTTCTCAAGTGTGAAGGTGCAAGTTGGAATGGAGCCGGCCAGGGGTATTTATAGCTTCTCCATGGCGGTGGGAGCTATATGGCCGAAGCTGGAGTGCCGGGCCCGCCAAGCCAGGCCGGCCGGCCAAGTAGGGTGGCCGGCCGGCCGCCCATTGCGTCGGTTTGGCACCGCCTCGATGCTGGACGCTCGTGATTTGCTCCTGATGACGGTTGTCCAGTCGGGTGGCTCTGTGGGGGCGGCAGAAGAGGAGTGAGGGCCAAGTTGAGGCCCAAAACAGCCCACCTTCTAGAACGTCGATGGAATTCTTCTAAACAGGCTTTTGATTCTGCGTTGTAGGCCTGTTTGTAGCTCGCTGGAGGAAGGCCGAGGCCTGGGGCCACCTTGTGGGGCCGGCCGGCCTATAGGTGGGGCCGGCCGGCCAGTCTTTGTGCCAGCTGGGCCTACTTTCCTCCATATTTCCCTCCTGCATCCAAATATCACCAAAACTTGTGGAGTAGCATTAATCCTAACTACTATGCGCAGAATCTTGGTGACATGCCTTTATTTACCGGTATTGTGGCGGTCAAAACAGGGTTTAACGACCGCCAACACTCTCCTACCACGCACAGCGCCCTGACCCTCTCTCCTTCCCCGCGTGGGAGCGGTGCCCCTCCCTCCCTCGCGGTCATGGCCGTCCAAATCTGGGCGGGCGCGGTGGCCCCGGGCGGGATCCGGCGGTCGTGGCTCCAAAGGCGATGATGCAGGCAAAGCACCCCGTGACGCCCCTTCTTCGTCCCTCCCGACTCGAGCTCGAGCTAGAGTCTGCGGCGGCGCAGATCTGGTAGGTGGCAGTCTTCTTCCTCTCCCCCCACCTCTTCTTCCTATCCATTACGTGGATCTGGGGCGGGGAGGTGGCCTCCCTCCTCGGCGCGCCCGCGGCGCCTTGCTCCCCTTCCACGACCTAGTATTCTGGCGGGCGTAGCGCGGCGGATCTCGGTCGGTGGTGCGCAATGCACCGGATCCTTGAGGGCGGGGCGCGGGTTCCGAGGGACGGCGCGGTGTGGAGGCGGTGGCGGTGTGGATCCGGCTAGGTTATGGCAGTATGGGTTGTGCCAGGCTACTAGGGACTGGTCATTTTTTTTTCATTTTCTGGTGCCTTGGGTTGTTTCGCTCGTCTCTTTTCCCTTTAGCAGTGGCGTGAGCGCAATGATGGACGTTTAGCCCACCACTGAAGGTTTCCATTGTACATGTGTGTCTGTGTGTGTGTGTGTGTGTGTGTGTGTTAGAGAGAGAGAGAGAGAGAGAGAGAGAGGAGAGAGAGAGAGAGAGAGAGAGAGAGAGAGAGAGAGAGAGAGAGATGTGTCCCAAATGAACCAGAATGTGCCAGCCTCCAATGATCAAGTGACAACAGCCCACAGTCTTCTATTAATTATTTACATACACCAAGTGGTGCCCTGTCGAGAAACATCAATCTTGCTCTATTCAGGATATCATAGGGCACAAGAAGCAGAAGCGCGATGGCGGCGACAGCGGAGAGTGGCATGGGGAATGAGAAGGGGATAGAAGAGAGGAAGTACAAAAGAAAAGAGGGGAGGAAGGAGAAGGAGATAGTGGCGGCAAAGGAGGGGTACGCCACGGGTGCAGGTAAGCATTTCTTCGATGTCTTCTTCCCCGAGCAATCTGAGGAGGGCTTGGAGAGCTTTTTAGTGCCCCCATCCCATTTCATCCATGCATGGTTGATTTAGGTATCTGCCATTACTTTTTAGAAACTTTGTTGGTTGCATTGTAAGATGCCTTTTTCATCTTTGTATGAATACGGATCTTGTTGTTTGCAATGGCGGAAAGAAATTGTAATTGTTCATCTATTTCTTGGCATCACTCATATTGGCCGTAAACTTGAGGGCGACACCACAGCTGCTACACCCCCCCCCCCCCCCCCCCCCCCCCCCCCCCCCCCCCCCCCCCCCCCCCCCCCAAATGTAGCCCAAATTTGCTATAGGCTCTGTTGTCGACCGCGTAGGCGGCGGCGAGGCCACAATTGTCAGTTCGCATCCTAACACACGTTTCCCCCTACTTTGTCCATCCCCCCCCCCCCCCCCCCCCCCCACACACACACACACACACTTGCTCCATATAGATCTTGACCACGCATGGGGTTGGCATGCTCCGTCCGCCATAGCCAAATACGGCCTCATAGCGCATGTATCTAACATTCGTGCTTCTGCTGGCCGATTCCCCCTCATCAGGCCCGTCCCGCAGCATGTGCGGGCGGTGCGACCGAACAGGGCCCCCAAAATGTTGGGGCCCCAAAATTCAGCCATGTCTATGGACCAGACCTGCTGGTGCTGCACCAAAATTCCCCCACGACCCAACGAGTAGAAGCCTGCTCTGCTGCTGCGCACCGGACCTGGCCCAACACAGAAGAAGATCAAACGGCAACAGCCGGCCTGGTGTTCGCATCGCTCGATTCGCTGGAATGCAGAACGATCGTTATTCTCGCTAGCGTGGTTCACAACGACGCCGTAACTGCGCCAGACCCGATCGAGGGCGAGGGCGGAGGGGCAAGCCGCGAGGGCGAGGAGATCGATTCGCTAGCGTCAGGCGAGAGGGACTCCAGGCTGCCGCCATTGCTGGTGACGCCGATTTCAGTTAATTCAGTAAGGCACATCGTCTTCAGTTCATTCAGATTTTCAGTCAGTTCATTGATCATTGAGGCCCTAGTTCATTCAGTCAGTTTATTTTTCTCCCCGTTGATTTGATCAGTGCATAATCAATTTTATTTGGTCGTAGGGATGTCTTCAAACCGGATCAGAAAGTATGAATCTGGTTGTGAAAAACGTAAGAAGAAACAAAGACAAGAAAGTCTAGATAAATCTTTGAAAGGAGCTATGGATAAATTTGTTTTAAGAGAACCACTAGGTCCTTCAAACAATCAGACAATTGATCCTCATGATGGCTCGGCAGAGGCAACAAATATTGGTGAGGAAGTTCTGATTGATAGCACAAATGTTGAAGCAGCTAATCATGGTGATAACCAGGCCAGTACTGATGATAACATGGACACCACTAATGTTGATGTTAATTTGAATAGAGCACCTTCACCAGATGATATTGATATCCAACCCTCCGAGGATAGTTCTTTTCATCCAGATATTTTTGATCCAAGGTATTGGGATTCTCTTTCTCCTGCTCAAGTTGACATTTTAGCACAAAAGGGTCCTAGAAGAGACTTATCGTTTCGAAAAGGTCCTAAAGATAGAATATCAAGAAGGTTTTCTGCAAAATACTTCACTAGGGTTCTGCCAAATGGAAACGAATGTGATAGAGATTGGCTTGTGTATTCTAAAGAACTCAACAGAGCATTTTGTTTCTCTTGCAAATTATTTACAAAAGGGCAACGGAAACATCAGTTGGAAAAAGATGGGTTCAATGGTTGGATCCATCTTAGCATCAGACTTAAAGAGCATGAAACAAGTCCAGATCATATTTTAACTATGAGCACTTGGTACGAACTGCGCAACAGATTGCAAAGTGGACAAACTATTGATAAAGTTGCTCAGCAACAGCTTGAGAAAGAAAAGGATCATTGGGGAAAGGTTTTATTCAGAATTGTTGCCGTTGTAAAATTCCTAGCGAAGCATAATCTTGCATTTCGTGGTACTAATAGCAAACTGTATGTGGACAGCAATGGCAACTTCTTGGGCGAGACTGAAATGTTGGCTGAATTTGACCCGGTTATTCAAGAGCATGTTCGTCGCATCACAGATGAAGAAACACATGTTCATTATCTCGGCCCTAGGATCCAGAATGAGTTGATACATTTGCTTGCTTGTGCTATTAAGTCTCAAATTATTAATAAAATAAAGAGAGCAAGGTATTTCTTTGTCATACTTGACTGTACACCTGATACAAGCCATCAAGAGCAAATGTCTTTAATAATAAGATATGTTGATTTATCTTCAAATGATGTCTGTATTGAAGAATCATTCAAATGATGTCATACTTTTTGACGTGCTTAAGAAAACATTGAAGGATCACGATCTCAATATTGATGATGTCAGGGGACAAGGCTATGATAATGGGTCAAATATGAAAGGGAAAAATCAGGGTGTACAAAGGAAACTTTTGGATACAAATCTCAGAGCTTTCTATTCTGCTTGTGGTTGCCATAGCCTTAATTTAACACTTTGTGATATGGCAACAAAGACTTCTGGTAAAGCTAAAGATTTTTTTGGAATCATACAGCGGATCTACAAGGCTTTTGCTAATTGTACTAAGAAGTGGAAGATTCTAAAAGATAATATAACAGGATGGACACTCAAGTCAGTTTCAGCTACTCGTTGGGAGAGTCGTGTTGAAAGTGTAAAAGCTATCCGTTTTCAATGTGCAGAGATTCGGGAGGCTCTACTCCAAATATCTGAAATTGATAATGATCCGGCAACAAGCAGTGAAGCTAAGGGTTTTGCAGAAAATGAACTTGGCGAGTATGAATTTATATTGGCAATAGTTATTTGGTATGAAGTATTACACATGGTTAATTTAGTAAGCAAGGGATTGCAAGCAAAGGACATGCTTATTGATGTTGCTATTGAGAAAGTGCAGGGGCTGATTTCTTTCTTCAAAGAGTATAGAGAAAGTGGCTTCTTAAGTGCATTGGAGACTGCCAAAAAAATTGCACTTGATATGGGTATCTGTACCACATTTCAGAAGAAGCGTCAAATTAAAAGAAAGAAGCATTTTGACGAGAGCCCAGATGAAGCAAGTGGTGGCTCACAGTCTGCAGAGGACTCCTTTAGAATCAATTATTTTATACCTCTTATTGATCAAGCTATCTCATCTCTTACAACGAGATTTGAACAATATCAAGGTTATCAAAAGATTTTTGGCTTTTTATTTACTTCTGCCACACTGCAATCGTTGGATCGTGATAGCTTGAAGTTTTCTTGTGAACGTCTGGAGGCTGCACTTAGAAAAGATGGACAATCTGACATTGATGCTAATGACCTGAATGTAGAGTTGATCCTTCTCCGAAGTTTCCTTCCACAAGAGAATATTGGCCCTGCTGAAATCTTGAAGTTCATATTACGACATGGTTCTTATCCCAATGCAACTATTGCCTATAGAATTTTGTTGACCATTCCTGTGACTGTTGCATCGGCAGAGCGTAGTTTTTCTAAACTGAAGTTATTGAAGTCATTCTTGCGTTCAACAATGACACAAGAAAGACTCAATGATTTGGCTACAATAGCACTGGAGGGCAATATATTGAAGAAAATTGCTTATGAAGATATCATTGAAGATTTTATTTCAAAGAATGCAACAAGAATAATGCATTTCAAGTGAAGACTACATGATAGGTATAATTCTGTTCTATTTTCGTTTTGCAAAGTACATTGTGAACTAGTAAAAATTGTTTATCATAGCATTTTTTCACTTAAATTAGAGGCCTCCGTCAGAATTTTGCACCGGGCCTCCAAAATCCCCGGGACGGCCCTGCCCTCATAGGGGCATGTGGCCTACTTGAGCTTGAGCCAGTGGCGTTACGCCCTTGGTGGCTGGTGACCGTTCTCTAGCAAGGATCTGGCCATCCATGGCATTGAATGTTGTCGCATATGGGCTTCATTAGCCGTTTGGATCTGCACTATGTTCAGGATGGCTAGGCGCCATAAGCGATAGACACCAACAAAGGCGATGCCAGGTTTTACCTCCCAATACTTGGATTATAGGGTCACCGCACCTACTCCACTATGTATCTTGTCGATTGGACACATGTGCCACAATGGAGATTTATCATTTTCACTAATGTTGTGGATCCACTAGCATCAGTGGTGGTGGGTCGGTCTAGATTCGTCATACCGAGTCAACATTCTATGTTGGAGATAGTAAAAGCTACATAGCGGAGATGTAATGATGGCTGATATTAGTGATTGTATTTTTGTGTAACTTTATTGAAAGTCAATGTCAGTTGGTTGTAACTTTTCTAAGAGCCAATGTTTGATTATGTGACAGAGGTTGTGTCTCTCTTGCCAGCAACGCTCGTTTTACCTATTCTGAGATTTCCTTATTACATGGTCCTGATGTGCCATGATTGCAGTTGTTTCCTTTCTAGGCTGTCAATTTTGTTTTCCAGATTTCAGTACACAAGCTCAATGTTTATTGGGGCGCTGTGTGTGTGTGTGTGTGTGTGTGTGTGTGTGTGTGTGTGTGTGTGTGTGTGTGTGTGTGTGTGTGTGTGTGTGTGTGATGAGGACGTCACTTCTATAGATACAACCATGACACCAACAGCAGCACCTACACCTACTGCAGCACCTATGCCTACAGCAGCACTTAAACCAGCAATCCAGAAATATTACAAAAGAAGACACAATGTAATAGTAATTAGAAACCAAGGTGCTGAAGGTTTGACAATATGATGTCACCTCTTATGTCAGCCCCTAGGTATATTTTGTATGATAAGTAGTAGAAGTCAAATTGAATTTTTGCTATCTTTTCTTGACCATGAAGAAGAGATGTGCATAGTTCAAACTAGAACCTACATAGAGTTATATTGTAAACAACTCATGTTGAGTTGTCATGACAACTCAACTTGAGTTGGCATAGAGTTTGTAACCTATAAATAGGAGGGTACCTCCATATGTAAGACTTGGGTTTTGTTTTAGCTCAGTTTAGTTTTCCCTTGTGAATCTACTGCTTGTGTTGTCTCTTGTGTCGGCTAGACCAACAGATCAGCGTCTATTCAAAGCCCCACCTTAAAATCTTCATTGCATACTTGCAATTTCAGATTTGCTTGCATTTGTTCTTGCTGTTTTCTTCCATTTCTTGCAGGAACAGACCCTAGTGGTCAGGTCAGCCTGGCTTTTGGCAAGACTGATAACAACTAAGGGGCTGGTTCAGCGGTTGCAGGCTATTGGAACCTATTGGTTAGTAGCCGGATCGTGAGAGTCACCTCCACAATTGGAAGGTTTCCTTCTCATGGAAAGATCAGGACATTAAAGTGGTATATCAGTGTGTGTGTGATTACCCTAATAATTTACCATCGGTGAACATGTTCGTGATCTGATTATTAGTGATCAAAGTTGGTTGTGATTGCTTTTGAATTTTGATGCTCCACATGTGGCATTCGAGATGTGAATATTGCTGATGTAATGAACATTTGCGATGTAGCAGTTGAGTGATGAAACGTGAAACGTGGGGTGCTGGAACTATTACCCTTATGGCCTTATGTAGAGGTGAAAACGGATCGGATACGGGCGGATAGTGCTCATCCCGTATCCTATCCTACATTTTCTCACTCGGATTCGGAGTCGGAGCGGATACCACCGGATAATTATTTCTACATCCCATACCCTGTCCCATATTCTTTGTTCGGATTCGAAGTCGGACACGGATATTATCGTATAGTTTGCAAGGATGAAAAATCAAAAGATAGAGAAGCAATTAGAGTAAGACATGACATACTAATCATTGATATACATGATCAAAATCATTTTGACTCTTATTTATATTACTCTCACGATTTTATATCACATTATTTAGTCTATAATTGTTATATACTTCCTTAGATCACGTGATACTCGGATTCGGGACGGATACCACTTATCTCGTATCCTATCCCATTGTTATTTTTCGAATTCGGATTCGGGCACAGATAGTGCCGGGTAATTATTTATGCGTCCTGTATTTGCCCATATTGATTTTATTCGGATTCGGCGGTCGGTCGGTCGGATATTATCCGTCCCGTTTCACCCCTAGCCTTATGTAAGGTGCTTCATTCCAGGCAGCATTTTTTTTCCTGAAATATATCCACAAATATTCCTTCCAGTAGTAATTAGTAATCTTATTTTTAGGAATATCATTTTAGTAACATTCCGACAGGTGGATCAATCTCCTGAAAATTAAAGCCCTAACAACATCGGCCTGTGAGGGCCTAAAGCCAAGCAAATCTCACGAGCTCCCCCGCCTACAACGACACAAAAGTGAAGCCCACATGCGTGTAGGAACTTGTCTTGGCGCAACCAGAATTCCATGGAGCCGCAAGCCCGCAACAAGGGGAGCCCACTATGCACTGTTTGTTTTCGTTTTTTTGGAACTCGCTTATCTGAGACTTTTCTGATAAGCCGTTGTCGAGAGAATCCGCTGTCTGAATAAGATGGGTGTTTGGCAATCCTAATTATTTTCATTCGATTATCTGTCCTGAATACTAAATGACCCGAATGCCCTGAGGCTGATAATAGCTCTTTTTTGTTTTGGTTACATGGAGAGGTCAATATTTTGAGTAATTATGGGTACGTTTCCTGGGCTAGATGATCCCTTCTTCCTCTCGCGTCCCTGTCTTATTGTTTCCACATCCATCGCTCCACTTACTGCGTCAATCAACTACCCCCTCATAGGGGCACACATGGCCTACTTGAGCTCGAGTCAGTGGTGTCACGCTCTTGGCGGCTGATGGCCATTCCCCGGCAAGGATCTGGCCATCCATGGCATTGAATGTCGTAACATCTGGGCTCATTTGCTGCCTGGATCTGCAACATGTCCCATATGGCTCGGCACCGCAAGCTATAGACACCAACGAAGGTGGCGTAAGATTTTACCTCGCGATCCTTGGATTAATTAAAGGATGACTGTACCTACGCCACTATGCATCTTGTCGATTGGGCGCATGCACCAGTGGTTATCTAAAAAAAAGATCCCCTTACTCGTAACTTCACCCCGAGGCTTCAACTGTAGAGCATTAGAGTTCAAACAGATACTAGTGTCTCCTCGTAATATAAGGCCTCTCCTTGCTGGAGACGGATTTTTGCCCTGGGCATGTAAATATAAGATAGGCACTTATTTAGGGGCCATGTTAGAGATGCTCTAAGGCGTCGTGGTGTGTGTTCTCCACATTACCCTGACAATTAAGCAATGGTTATAATGTTCGTGGTGTGTGTGTTCTCCACACTGACGTTGGTTGTGACTGCTTTTGAATTTTGATGCTCAACGTGTAGCATTAGAGATGTGAACGTTATTGATGTAATGAGCATTGGAATGATAAAGTGTGGGGGCCTTATATATATTATCGACAGATAAAATGTATTTTCTGAAATATGTCCACAAATTTTCTGGCCAGCAGTAATTAGTAATCCTATTTTTAGGAATCTCGTTTTAGTAACTTTCCTGGTTAATAGCTCTTTGACAGGTGGGTCAGTCTTCTAAGTTCCAGAAACAACGTACGGCTTGGGATCGAAAGCCAAAAACAAGCAGACTGATCACGAGCTCCCCCTTGATCAATCGATCTCGCCACATGCGCGCAGGCACTTGTCTTGGCGCAACCAGGATTATTCCATGGAGGAGCCAAGCATGCTGCGTTCCACCGGCGACCGCGTCGTCATCGTCGGCGGAGGCATCGCCGGCGCCCTCCTCGCCAAGACGCTCCAGAACCACGCCGACGTCGTCCTCATCGACCCGTGCGTTCCCCGGCGATAATTTAACAACTCTAATAATTAGCACGTGTTCGTCTTGATCCGGGTGGTGGTGCGGTGTCTCACGATCGATGAACTGATGCATGCAGGAAGGAGTACTTTGAGATTCCCTGGGCGAACCTGCGCGCCAAGGTGGACCCATTCGCCGTGGAGCGCACGGTGATCCCGCACACCGACTACCTGACGCACGCGTGGATCGTCGCCGCGTCGGCCGTCGGCGTCGACGACTCCGTGGTGCTCACCTCCATCGGCCGCGCCGTCGCCTACGACTTCCTGGTGATCGCGACGGGGCGCACGTGCACGCGGCCGGCGAGGCGGTCGGAGCGGCTGGAGATGTTCACGCAGGACAAGGAGCGGATCGAGCGCGCCAAGACGGTGATGATCGTCGGCGGCGGGCCCATCGGCGTCGAGCTCGCGGCGGAGATCGTCATCACCTACCCGGACAAGCGCGTCACCCTGGTGCACGGCGCGCCGCGGCTGCTGACGGTGATGTCCCCCAAGGCGTCGGCCAAGGCGCTGGAGTGGCTCCGGTACAAGAAGGTCACCGTGCTGCTGGACCAGACGGTGGACGTGTCCGCGGCGCCGCCGGACGCGCGGGAGTTCACGACGTCGGCGGGGGAGACGGTCGCCGCCGACTGCCACTTTTTGTGCACGGGCCGGCCGCTGGCGTCGGCGTGGCTGCGCGAGACGTTCCTCGCGGAGCACGTGAACGAGGAGGGGCAGCTCGCCGTGGACGAGCACCTGCGCGTGGGCGGGCGCAAGAACGTGTTCGCCGTCGGCGACATCACCGACGTGCCCGAGGCGAAGCAGGGCCACCTCGCGCAGCGGCAGGCCATGGTGGTGTCGCGGAACCTCAAGCTGCTGGTCAAGGGCGCCGTCAAGGAGGAGAAGCTGCACCGGTACAAGCCAGGCGCCAAGTCCGCCATCACCGTCACGCTCGGGCGGTACGACGCGCTCTCCGAGCTGCCATTCATGACGCTCATCGGGAGCCTCCCCGGCGCCATCAAGCCGCGGGACCTGTTCATCTCCAGGACGCGAAGGATGATGGGGCTCAAGAGCAAACCGTACAACAACATGCCGCGCCTCAACATGTGACGAAAATTAATGGTTGGTTGAAGCAAGCATGCATGATCATCGCGGAGTTAATTTGTTAGACAATAAACCATGCCACGGATTCGTTCCGTGTGTTAGGCTCGATCAATTTGATGGTGTGAGCTAGGTTTTGCATCGAGTAGGAGTTCGTCGGCCTTGTGGTGTGATGTTAATTAGGCCAATCTTTTTAACTGTTATGATGATCTGAGGTTAGTGCATGAAGAAACTTACAAACATTATTCACCGCAAAGGCTACCTCAATATCCTTGACGGCTATGTAACAATACTTTCATACATGGTTGATGTGCCATCATCTAAAGGATCACATAAACTGTAGCTGACAATTTTTCTGAAACTAACAAGTACTGACCGGTTTGTAATGCTTCATTCCAGCTCGCTTAACTAATTCTTCAGCATAGTTTCCTTGACACAAATGGAGCCCATAAGCACAATGTGTAACTTGAATACCCAACAAAATGAAAGTGTGATGGGAAATCGGTATAGATTTTGCTCTTACCGAGGATGTTCTGACGCATAGCACAAGTGCTCATAAAGCCAAACATAAGAGTCTGTATTCGCAAATCATTAATTCAGAGGATGAACCTGATATCAGGATAGTGGTAAGACGGGGGCAACATGTAGCGTTTGCTCTTGTGAAAAACAATCCCGAGCTCCCCGTCCCTCTTGCCGAAGGCGGCCCAGCCATGTTCGGCCGCCTCACCGCTGCCACTGCCACGGCGCGTCACCTCGACGCCGGTGAACACGGCAATCCTGTCGCCCTCATCATCATCTTCATCGCGGTAGCCGCATCTGCTGCAGGTTCCTTTGGCGGTCCGGAAGAACTGGAGGACGCAGAACTTGCCGGAGCCGAGGCCGACGATCTGCGGCTCCCTTTTCGTGTCCATGGACACCTCTTCGAACGGGTCCCTGCACAGCAACTTCCGACTAGTGTGGCTGTCCAAGGCGGCGAAGAGGTCGTCGGACGCGCAGACGGTGTTGAAGCTGAAGATCCTGGCGGGATCGTCGAGGAAGCCGACCCAGACGCCGAGGTCCGCGTCGCGCTCGACCCTTCCGGCGAAGGGCAGCGGCCGGTCGCCGGCCTTGCTCCACGCGCGGGTCTTCGTGTCCAGGCAGAAAGTTCCGGCGAGCTGTTTCGACACGCAGATCACGTCGGAGCCGCCGGACGTCACCAGCGCGTAGGCGTCGACGGTGACGTCGCCGAAGTCGTCGGGCGGCGGCGGGAGCTCAACGTACTTCCATCTTGGTACAAAGCACGACGATGGCGGGCGAACCAGGGCCTGCATCTGGGACCTGTACTCCTCCGTGTCGCGAGCTGCTGGCTCCAAATAGCTCTCCATGATGTAGATGCGGTCGCCTTCTCTGACGCCGTCGACGGCGGCGGAGAGGAAGACGGGGGGCCACCGTCTCCCGGCGCGGAGGCTGGGAAGGCCCCATGACCAGATTCAGGAACCGGCGCCGGTGGCTCATGGTGGAATCGATCTACGGATCGATAGGCAGGCACATGCACAAAAACGATGCGCCGCCCGCAGCGTGCGTGGCTTAGCACGAGATATGATGGGGCCACGAGCCCACGAGCCACAACCCATGGACAGTTCTCAAGGCCCATCATCCGGCGCGCGTACTCGAGCCGGAGACTATGCAGACTATGCCCGCGCACCCCGCGACTCCCGTGGCTGACAGTGGGCCCGTGCACTGTGCTTCTTTCTCCCCACGCCCAAAACACGCCCAGATGCACCCGGCGAGGGAGCCGTAGGCCATGAATCCATTTATGCGCGTGGATTTTTATCCCGCAATCTTCATATCCTCTCCTCCGGACATAGGAAATGGAGGCAGGAAGGTACGGCGGTGGGCGGCGCTGTGCGGGCGGGTGGCGAGGCAGTGGGGACACCACGGCCGCGGTGGTGGGCGCCGGCGGTAGGCGGGCCACCGGCGGGGGCGTCGGATTTGGAGGATTTAGCTGCTGCGGCGCTAGGCCGGCCGGGCGGCGAGGGCGCCGCCGGCCGGGGTGGTGGTCGTCGGCTGGGGCATCCGAGCTGACGGGTTACTGGAGGGCGGAGCAAGAGGGGGGGGGGGGGGGGGGGGGGGGGGGGGGGGGGGGGGGGGGGGGGGGGGGGTGCAGGTGGTCGCGGACTCACGGGGCAGCACGGTGAGGTGGCGCAGCGCCGCCTGCCATTGGCGTTGGTGGAGAAGGCGGTGGGGAGAGGTTGGGACATGGCTTCGTCTCGCGCAGGCGCGCGCAATGGCCCCCAGTTCTCAATGTATTGAACTCCTAGGACCCACGGGCTGGCTCGATACAAAGCCCAGCTATATATGTGTGTAATGTAAAGCATCGATCCTATGGGTAACCCCCCGGGATTCTTTTGATAGGACACTTTGAGATTCGTGCGGGCGAGAATAGAACGGCTGACGCTCTGCGGTGTGAGTGGGAGAGCACAGCTGGACGACACGTGGCACAATTTAATTGGAGCGGGGGGGAGGAGGGTGTTCTGATTGGCCCGGAACCTCAAGCTGCTGGTCAAGGGCGCCGTCAAGGAGGAGAAGCTGCACCTAGGGACCTAGTCCGCCATCACCGTCACGACTAGGACACTACGGCGCACTCGTCGGGAGCCTCCACGGTGCCATCAAGCCACGGGATCTATTCATCTCCAGGACGCGCAGGATGATGATGGGGCTCAAGAGCAAACCTTACAACAACATTCCGCGCCTCAACATGTGACGAAAATTAATGGTTGAAGCACAATCATCTGTGTGTTACAGAGCCAAACATCCATGGGGGAAAGGAGTTTTGTTTGACAATAAAACACCCGCGCCACGGACTCGTCCTGGGCGTGCGTGTCGAGTGTGCTAGCTAGGCTCGATCAATTTGATCGTATGTGCTAGCTAGGCTCGAGTCGGAGTTCGTCGGCGTAGTGGTGTGCGTAATGTTCGACCGAGCCGTGCACAGAAGTTGTAGCTCGTCACGGCGAAGTGTGGCGCAGCGGCCAATCGGCATCCGAAGAGGCATATATCTGTTAGCGACCTCTAGGGAAGGGAGATCTCCACAAGAACAGCAATGGGGATCGAGAATTGGAGAAGGAGAATTGGGGACGAGAGCAGCTGTATTGCTTAGAGGAGAAAGCAGAGTAGTATCTTGTTACAATAATTCGTGAATCCTTCTCTCGCACACGCAACACATTATAAGAGAGAGAACGGCGGACAGGCCGCGCACCACATGGGTTACAAGGCCTTAAGCCCATTCCGGTCCAGCAAGACGAACGTTGGGCTTCCGAGCTCGCGGCTGTCGCGCCGGCCCATCTTCCGCTGGTACCGCCTCCGGCATGGTGGTGATCCTGACAGAGAAATTAAACTAGGGTTAGTTGATCCAGCCATTTCCATTATGTAGCAGCATTCCCAGCAATGTAGCAGCCACTCTTTCACTGATAAATGTACTTGAGCTACCAGAGTCAATTAATATCAGCACTTCTTCATCCTGAATTGTACCCCTGAACTTAAGAGTAGTAGCTTTCTCGTGACCTGGGACTGCTTCACTAGAGATTGCCAGGAACACATGTTCTGAATCTTCTGCTGCACGCTCAGAACCAGTATCTTCAGTAGACAAAATTTTCCACAATTCCTGCACTGCATGTAGTTGGACTGTAGGAGCACATTTATGCCCATGGACCCATTTTTCAGCACAAAATTTGCACAATCCCTTGGATATACGATACTGACGAAGAGAGGCCAATTTACTAGCAGTAGAACTAGCACGGGCCGCTTCAATGGCGCGCTTGTCTTCAGAAGAAGATTTATCCCACCTGGGCGGCGGAGGCAGGGGCATAGGACTCTTTGGAGCCGACTTATGCTGGTACAATGACTCAGGCTTCCGAAACTCTCGCCTTCTGGACGCGTCGGCCTCTTCCTGCAGTAGAGCCAAAGAGCAAGCAGTATCCAGGTTGCTAGGACGTTGAACAAGAACGACAGACTTAATATCTTGTTTCAGTCCATCAACAAATTTACATGTATAATAAAGCGCATCAGCATGTTTTTCATACGCTTCTAGCTGCTCGACTAGTTCACTGAACTTGTCAACATACTCTTGAACTGTGCCTGTTTGTTTCATGTTAAAGAGTTGCCTAATCAAGAGCTCATGTTGTTCACGACCAAAACGATCATGAACCCACATACAGAACTCCTCCCAACCGGCACCCCGAACGCGGCGCTCATGTGATTGTAACCACAAGGCTGCAGCACCCTCAAAATGCATGACCGCAACTTTTACCCATAAACTGGAATCTACTTCATACATCTCAAAGTAGTTCTCACAACGGGATTTCCACAGTTTCGGGTTAGCGCCATCAAACTTAGGGAAGTGGATTTTAGGCAGCTTGCCAGTGGGGAAACGTGTGGGAAATCCACCAAACGTGCGGGAATGAACACGATCAGGACTTGGGAAAAGGGTAGGAGAGGGTGGATCGTTCGTACCCTTGACCGGGCCATGGGTTTGGGTGAAGACCCGGCCAAACCCACAGTCCCGGTTGCTGATTTCGACGCGGTGCCCACCGGGGCTGTCGGCGACTCCACCGGCCTGATGTGGCGCGGGTGCGGGCGCCGACTGGACCTTGATGAGTCCTGCCTGGTCGCCAGGCTGGTCGAGGGCGTCGCGGTCGAAGAATTTGTTGAGCTTGGCGACCTCGAGCTTGACGGTGGTGACCGCGGACTCGATCTCCGGCTTCCACTCGGCGAAGCTGGAGTCGAACGCGGCGGCGGCGTGCTCCAGGGCCGCGACACGATCCGCGTTCTCCTTGCCGGCGGCGGCGAGCTTCACGGACCAGCGCTCGTCCTGCGCCGCGAACTGGGACTTGATCTCGTCGAGGATCAGCTTCGCTTGCGCCTCGAGCGCGAGCTTGGTGTTGGGTTCAATCGCGCCCGCCATCTTCGCCAATCGCGTGTAGTGGTGGTGTTCCTCCAGATCCGAGGACCGGTGTCTCTGATACCAGATGTTAGCGACCTCTAGGGAAGGGAGATCTCCACAAGAACAGCAATGGGGATCGAGAATTGGAGAAGGAGAATTGGGGACGAGAGCAGCTGTATTGCTTAGAGGAGAAAGCAGAGTAGTATCTTGTTACAATAATTCGTGAATCCTTCTCTCGCACACGCAACACATTATAAGAGAGAGAACGGCGGACAGGCCGCGCACCACATGGGTTACAAGGCCTTAAGCCCATTCCGGTCCAGCAAGACGAACGTTGGGCTTCCGAGCTCGCGGCTGTCGCGCCGGCCCATCTTCCGCTGGTACCGCCTCCGGCATGGTGGTGATCCTGACAATATCAATATCCTTTTGATGCAAGGTAATGATCTGAGGTTAGTTCATGAAGAAACCTACAAACCGCAATGCTATATCAATATCCTTTTGACTGGTATTTTTAGCTGACAATTTTTCTGAAACTGATAATTACTGACCGGTTTGTAATGCTTCGTTCCAGCTCGGTTAACTAATTCTTCAGCGTAGTTTCCTTGACATAAATGGAGACCATAAACACAATGCATAACTTGAATACCCAAGAAATAATATAAGTTTCCAATGTGGAATGTCAATCCACAAACCAGCTGATCAGAAGAGCTCACTACTATAATGTCATCAACATAGACAAGAAAGTTTTAATAATATGAAAATGTCACCTCTCTATTCTTCAAGAAAGAACGAATAAAGAGGGTATCCGCCTAAGATGCGAGAGGTCAAAACAAAGGCATTACAATGTGACGGGAAATCGGTTACGCATGGTTGTGCACTTATCAACGATGATGCATGAGCAGTGACGGTACGGCCAGGATAATTAAGATTCGGGTGTTCCCAGATTATTTATTCATTCAGAGGATGAACCTGATGTCAGGGTACTCGAAGGTCGGGGGCAACATGAAGCGTTTGCTCTTGTGGAAAACTATCCTGAGCTCCTCCTCCCTGTTGCCGGTGGAACAGCCATTGTCGTCCGGCTCATCACTGCCACGGCGCGTCACCTCGACGCCGGTGAATACGGCAAACCTGTCGGCGTCGAAATCCTCGTCGCCTTCGCGGTGGCCGCAGCCGCAGCTTCCTCTGACGATCTTGAAGAACTGGACGACGCAGAACTTGCCGGAGCCGAGGCCGACGATCCGAGGATACCTGTTGATTTCGTTCGAGTCCATGAACACGTGGTCGTACGGGGGATCCAGGGCTTCACAGGGGTCGCTCCACAGCAACTCCCGACGAGTGTGGCGGTCCGCGGCGGAGAAGAGGTCGCCGGCGGATGCGCAGATGGAGATGGTGGTGTTGACGTTCTGCGTGGAAGTGTCGAGGAAGCCGACCCAGACGTCGAGGTCCGCGTCGTGCTCGACCTTGCCGGCGAAGGGCAGCGCCCGGCCGCCGGCCTTGCTCCACGTGCCGCTCGCCGTGTCGAAGCAGAAAGTTCCGACGCGTTGTTGCGATATGCAGATCACGTCGGAGCAGGAGGAGGCGCCGTGCACCAGCGCGTAGGAGTCGACACGGCCAATGTCGTTAAACGGCGGCGGCGGGAGGTCGTCGTAGCCCCAGCTTTGTGAATAGCCCGACCGTGGGTCGAGGCGGCGAAGGGCTTGGAACAGGAGCCCGTCTGGGTCGAACGTTCTCTCGATGATGTAGATGCGGTCTTCTTCTTCTTCTCCCGCGCCGGCGGCGGAGAGGAAGACGGGGAACCACCGTTCCCTGGCGCGGAGGTTGGGCAGGGTGACGACGCAGCGCTCGTCGGCGTCGTAGAGGAACGCGCCGCACGAGTGCGGGTCCATGAACACCGTCCTGCTCTCCGACAGCCCGGCGCAGTACATCCGATGGAAACAAGCAAGCGAGGAGTCGTACTTGGTCGGCTGGAAGCTCATTGTTCCTCCAACCGTCGCCGCCGGCCGTATCCGCTTCAGCTTCTTCGCCGCCGCCGCCATGTTGAACCTGTCGACGGAGAAGAGGGCGTCCGGGTCACCTGCAGCCGCCGCGTCCTCCGCCGCTGCCGCCGTTGGATAGAACAAGCTGTTCTGGCGCGAGTGGAGGTCGACGCGGCGCAGCGAGAACGAGTACACGCCCTTCACCCGGTTCTCCATGACCAGATTCAGAAACCGCCGCCGGTGGCTCATGGTGGAATCTATCGATCGGCAGGCACACGTACGCAGAAACACGACGCGTGCGTGGCTTAATTAGCACGAGATATGATGATGGGACCCATGGGCTGCTGCCTGGATACAAGCTGGCCCATCTACATATGTGTAACAGCTCCACCAGTCCACCACGCGCCGCGCCGTCTCATAGTGTTTCTGGCTCGATCGGGAACCTCTCCTCGCCAATCGTGATTCGATGATGTGCCACCCGCGGCGGCTTCTGAGTTCTGAATCTAGTGTTGCGGAACAAACGGCGCGTGTTCGCGCTGCACCACATCGACCTCCACTCGCCCAACAACAGCCCTGTTCTATGATCCAACACCACCTGCTGCGTCGCCGGAGGATGAGTACTTGCCGGAGCTGAAGGAGATGGAGCGGCCGCGCCTGAGGTTGCAGCCGGCTGTGTCCGGGCACAACGGGTCCCATTCTTATCTCGGCTGGCACCTTTACTGCGTCGCGCTGTCGGATACCAGGACCGTGTTCCTCGACTACCAGTCGAGCGGCGCCGTCCTCTACGACGACCGCGAGCGCTGCCACGCGACCCTGCCCAGCCTCATGCGAAGCAAGTGGTACCCCATCTGCCTCTCCACCAGCGCCGGCGCCGGCGACGAAGACGACGAGGCCGTCTTCGTCATCGAGAGAAGCATGAAGCCACCTGGAGACGCGGCGGAGAACAGGTTCCAGTTCCAGGCTCTGGTCCACCGCAAGGGGGCCGATAATCGCTGGCACTTCGAGGATCTCCCGCCGCCGCCCTACATCAGCAACGCCGGCTACCGGCCGCGCGAGATCAAATCCTACGGCGTGGTCCACGGCGGCGTGGTCTGCGTGTCCAGCGAAAAAGCCGGGACCTACTGCTTCGACATGGCGAGCCGCGCGTGGAGCAAGGCCGGCGACTGGGCCCTGCCGTTCGACGGCGAGGTCCACCACGTCCCGGATCTCGGCCTCTTGGTCGGCGTCGGCGTCCCGAGATGGGACGGCGATTACCATATACGCGCATGTCCCGTGCCGTCGACGTCGTCGGCCTCCCCCGCCATGGACGACAGTCGCCGGGCGCCGATGCTGTGCAACGGCGCCCTGCGAGACCTCAGGGCGTTCGAGGAAGAATGTCACCTCGACGCGGGGTGGCCGCAGCAGCTCGTCAACCTCGGCTCCGGCAAGTTCTGCGTCGTCCGGTGCTTCGAGACCATGAAGGAAACCTGCAGCCACTGTAACCATACGGAGCTCGACAAGAGGTTTGCCGTGTTCACCGGCGTGGAGGTGGTGCGTAGCAACAAGGACGACGGCGACGCGCCGGACAACAACGAGAAGGGTGATGGGGTCCGGGTGATCAAGCACAAGAGTAAAGTCTACATGTTGGTCAACAACGATGATGATATTACCATCAGATCCGTGCTCTGAGCTGAGTGAGCTGTAGTAATAATAAACTGGAATATCGTTTAGTGTGTAACTTATTGGAACTTGAGATTTTCTGGTTTAGAGCAAGTTTACAAAGTATTGGTGGCTAAGGTCGCGTAAGCTGGTGGTTAGAGCAACTCCAAGAGCTCCCAAAAAAAAGCTCCCAAAAATCAGTTTTGGAAATGAACACAAAAATCTGGCCCTCCAACAGCTCCCGTTCCCATTCCCAATTTTCTCGCCGCTCCCTATCCGGATGGCTTCGCTTGCCTTCTTTCCGCCTTCTCCTCGCGCTCCCAATCTCCAATTCCGTTCCTCCCGCGCACAGAATTCTCCCGCGGATTCGACTTCCCGCGCACAGAAATCTCCCGCGTCTTCGATCTCCTGCGCACGGCACTACTTCTTCCCTCTCCTCTCCTCCCGCCCCTGTAGTTTCGCAATCGCGGCCATGCTCTGCCAAAAGAGCTCGTCGCCGCCGCGCCTGACGAAACTACGCTGCCGCGGCACCCTGACAAAGATCACCTGACCGTCGTGCCCCATCTGCATCGTGCTCCTCCTGCCGAGCCCTGCTCCCTGCAACATCCTCCAGGCGGCGGCGGCGGCGGCCCTGTGCAGTCCAGTTCGCCGCACTAGCTCGTCGGGCGACTCGTGCGCACGCCGCCTTACCTGACCGCCGCACAAGCTGCGAGCGCACGTCGCCTTGAGCCAACGGAACTACGACCTGGTAAACTGGATGCAATCGAAGATATTGTTGGCCTAGAGATGGGATGCGATCGGGAGAGAGATCAGGAGAGAATACGATGGAAACGAACCTGGCCAAATCAAAACAGCGCGTGCGGCACTGAATAAAGGCCATGTAAATTAGTTGGACCTCTGCCTTCCGTTGATACTGTACTTCAGCTTGCCACGAATAACCTCACCACAACTTCGCCGCCGCATTGCGACCCTAGTGTCTCGCCGTTGGTGTCCATCGGCGGCGACATGGTGTACCAGCGGGCCGACCCTGCGCCGTTCCTTCCAGGAGGCTTTCATGCCATTGAAGTACAGAATCGGAGGATCATGTCTCGAGCGGTTGCAAGGAGGCCGCTAACCAGTCATGAGGATTTTGCCATCGTAAGCATCACACCTGTACCTAACCCGCAGCTCTACTTTCCAGCAATACATGATGTGGTACATGAGTTTCTGGTCCAGCATAAGCAAGTTCATATCAGGGATGTGCAGCCAACTCATCTAGGGCAGGCTTTGGTCCGGTTTGAGCATGTTTATGATAGAGATCGTCTTGTACACACTAGTCCTCATCAGTATGGTAATGTGGAGTTCACTCTGGTAGAGCACGACAGGGGTAAAAACTGGAAAGCTGTTAATTTCAACAGGGAGTGTTGGCTTCTTCTTCTTGGTTTCCCACTGGATTACAGAATTCAGTGATTCATCTTGATTACATGGTGACAAATACATGCTATCTCAAATGCTATCTGCCCAGTATGTTATGCATAATTGGGAAAGCCAATATCTATAATTGGTTGTTTAATGGATGCACAGATACATGGAGTGGGTAGGGACTGGAAGGTGTTGAATTGGAACATTAGAGGCCTTAATGCAGATGAAAAATGTGATGCAGTTAAGAGTAAAGTGATGGAAACTAACTGTGATATCATTTGCCTACAAGAAACTAAAAAAGAAGCGTTTGACATGGCATATATCAGAAAAATTTGCCCGCCACAATTTGACATGTTTGAATACCTACCCTCTGTGGGCGCCTCTGGTGGATGTATTACTGTCTGGAAGAGCTCACAATTCCATGGGACACTGTCTTTTATGAATGACTATGGTTTATCTGTTGATTTCACATCAGTGCATGATGGAACAAAATGGATCCTAACAAATATCTATGCACCATGTACACTTGAAGGCAAGCTGGCATTTCTGGAGTGGTTTAAGGAAGTTGACATGCCTAATGACTGCAATTGGTTAATAATTGGTGACTTCAACCTTATTAGATATCCTGAGAATAGAAACAAGCCAGGTGGTAATGTCACTGACATGCTTCTCTTCAATGAAGCCATAAGTGCCCAAGGCCTGGTTGATATACCAGTCAATGGAAGAGCCTACACGTGGTCTAACATGCAAGCAAATCCCTTACTTGAAAAATTGGACTGGTTCTTCACATCAAGCTGTTGGGTTATAGAATTTCCTGCCACTACTGTCACAGCTCTATCAAAGGACACCTCTGATCATGTACCATGCCTAGTTTCAATTAAAACAGCCATACCTAAGCCAAGGGTCTTCAGATTTGAGAATTATTGGATGGAGCATGATGATTTCATCCAAAAGGTGCAGGAAGCATGGGCAATTCCAGTACGAGTAACAGATATGGCTAAGAAAATTACAGCAAAACTGAAGAACCTGAGAAGTGTTCTGAAACAGTGGGCGGCATCCTTCTCAAATCTGGCAAAAAATATTGAAAATACAAAAGCAGTCATTGCTTTCATTGATCTGATAGAAGAATCCAGAGATCTTTTAATTAATGAATGGAATTTTAGACGCCTTCTGCAGGATCATCTTCAGTCTTTATTGCACAAACAAAAGATTTACTGGAAACAAAGGGGTGATATAAAATGGGTGAAATTTGGAGATGCGCCAACTAAATTCTTTCATGCTAGAGCCTCTATTAATCATAGGAGGAATACAATATCAAGTCTGCAAAATGAACAAGGAAATATGGTCAGCACACATCAGGAAAAAGAAGATTTGCTATGGCAGGCATATAAAGATAGATTGGGAACATCTGAAAATACAACAATGCAATTTGATCTAAGGGACTTGCTAACTGAAGTGGAGGGACTAGAATGGCTGCAATCACCATTCACACAGCAGGAGATTGATGCGGTAGTTGCTGAATTGCCTACAAACAAATCACCAGGGCCTGATGGATTCAATGGGGATTTTTTAAAGAAATGTTGGCCAATAATAGCAGCGGATTTCTATGGGCTGATTGATGCTTTCTATCAAGGAGAGATTTGCTTGCAGAGTATAAATGGCTCATATGTTACACTGGTGCCTAAGAAAGAGAACCCAGTTAATGTAAGTGACTTCAGACCAATATCTTTGTTAAACTCCTCCATCAAACTCATCACGAAGCTATTGGCAAATAGATTACAGACAGTAATCCTACAGTTGGTGCATCAGAATCAATATGGGTTTATTAAGTCCAGAACAATACAAGATTGTCTGGCTTGGTCTTTTGAGTACCTGAATATCTGTCAGAAATCAAAGAAAGAGATAATTCTTTTGAAACTCGATTTTGAGAAGGCTTTTGACAAAATTGAGCATCAGGTAATCCTAGATATCCTAAAAATGAAAGGTCTAGGAGATCGATGGTTACTTTGGATGGAAATGATCATGAAGACAGGAACATCTTCCATACTGCTAAATGGTGTCCCTGGAAAGGTTTTTCACTGTAAAAGAGGGGTTAGGCAAGGTGATCCACTATCACCATTGCTGTTTGTCTTAGCTGCAGATTTACTACAATCAATTATGAATAAGGCCAAAGATCAAGGACTATTTCAGTTGCCGGTACCTATGGAAGATGGAATGGATTTCCCAATAGTACAATATGCAGATGACACCTTGCTAGTTATGCAAGCTTGCCCAAGACAACTAATAGCACTGAAAGCCTTGCTTAACACATTTGCAGATTCAACAGGGCTCAAGGTAAATTATAACAAATCTATCATTGTGCCTATTAATGTTAGTGCTGATAGAATGGAGATCTTGGCAAACACTCTAAACTGTCAAATTGGGTCTATGCCATTTACATATCTTGGTCTGCCTATGGGAACAACAAGGCCTTCTGTACAAGATTTCTTGCCTATAGTCATGAGAATTGAAAGAAGACTATTGGGATGTGCCCAATTCCTGACCCAAGGAGGAAAGCTTGAAATGGTTAATTCCTGTTTATCATCATTGCCCACATATGGAATGTGCACATTCAGATATCCAGTGACAATAGTCAAAATGATGGATGCTTATAGGAAACATTTGCTCTGGAGAGGCTCAGACATTAATGCAAAAAAGCCACCTTTGGCTGCATGGAGAATGGTGAGGAGACCAAAATCAGAAGGGGGCCTTGGAGTCATTGATTTAAAAACTCAAAATGATGCGCTACTGATGAAAAGTTTGCACAAATTCTATAACAAAGCGGACTTGCCATGGGTCAAATTGATATGGAAAGTATATTATAAAAATGGAAGGCTACCTGGGGAGCAGAAAAAAGGATCATTCTGGTGGAGAGATATTACAAAGTTGGTGGATATGTATAAAGGTATAGCTGCAGTTCAGTTGGGAGATGGCACTACAGTGAGGTTGTGGCATGACTCATGGAATGGCAGGCCACTGAAATTAGAGATGCCAGAGCTTTTTTCATTTGTTAAAAATGAAAACTTGCTACTCAGTGATAATAGCATTCAAGAGTCCCTAATATCATTGTTTCATCTGCCAATGTCGGTTGAAGCGTTTGAGCAGTTTACCGTGCTAAATGGAATCATAGCCACAACACAACTGTCACAGGCAAAAGATGTGTGGAGGCACAAGGGACAAACTGGAATGTATTCTACTTCAAGAGTTTACAAGCAGCTTATGGGGCACAAGCCATTACATCCAGCCTTCATCTGGTTATGGAGTTCGAAATGTCAACTGAAGCATAAAGTGTTTTTTTGGCTCTTGCTACAAGATAGATTAAACACCAGGGGAATGCTGCGTAGAAGGAACATGGCACTTGATTCATACTCATGTGAACTCTGTATCTTACAGAGAGAAGAAAGTCTAAGGCATCTCTTTATCAAATGCTGCTTTGCAAAGAACTGCTGGCAAAGTATCGGAATTAATATCCCCACACATATGAGACCACTACAGTTATTTCAATGGCTGAGGAGAAGATTAGATGTGCCTTTCTTCATGGAAATCATCATCCTCATGTGCTGGAGTATTTGGGTAACTCGCAATAATTGGATATTCAATGGTATTGATCCAACAATTCAGAATTGCAGAAGAGTATTCTTGAAGGAAATGTCCATGGTTGTCCATCGGACACGACAAAGATACATTCAGCAATTAGAAGAATGGATACAACACCACTTGTAACTGTTTTCTTTTTCCAGTTTCTCTTTTCAGCTTTGTACATACATCTTTTTTCATTTTTTATCAATAAAATGCTGTAGGGGGGCACCCCTCCAGTTTTCCTCAAAAAAAAAAAAATTAGTTGGACCGGATGCAAGTGGGCCAAAACTGTTGATGAGGCCTAAATCGTGATTTTTAAATTTGATTAGGAGCTAGATTTTGGGAACTGTTGGAGGAGAGGCTTTTTTTTTGCTCCCATTAGTTTTTGGAAGCTCCCAATACTAGTTTTTTGGGAGCAATTTTTTTGGGAGCTCTTGGAGTTGCTCTTAAAGACAAACGCTAGGATTTGACACTCTGATCATTTTGATCACATGGAGATTTTGGAAGGAGCGCAGCAAGCGAGTGTTTGACTTCAAAGCTTTCCAACCGGACGGCGCAGGAGATCCTGAACGAGGCATCATTTTTGTCTTTGGCAAGTTTCACCACATGTATGCCACGGTCAGTTATTTAATTCTACGCAATTTTTACATTATTTCAAAATTTGCTCTGTTGTCACTTTGTTTTGTTTTGTTTTGCCTTCGGCTCGTAAACTTGTACCAAACCTTCTTCTCTTTGTTAACGAAATACTCCGCACGTTTTTAAAAAAAAAATTACAAAGATTTGGTTCTAAACAAAATCATGAGTAACCAGTAAGTGAAAATGGCATGACAATGCTTATCTTTGATTGCTAGGTTTTTCTCCCCCTGAAATCCTGGATACGCTGGATCGGTCCTTGGGCCGCGTGGCTCGTTGCCTAGAATCCTTGATACAAGCCCATTTGCATATCTCGTGAGCCTCAAAAAGGTCGTGTTTCTCTGCGTGTGCTCCTCGCAGCCTGCCGATCGATCGATTCCACCATGAGCCACCGGCGGCGATTTCTGAATATGGTCATGGACACCCGGATCAACGACGTGTACACGGAGGATGTCAAAAAATCCTTTCTGCCGCCGGCGACGGCGCCAAAGAAGACAACCGCATCTACATCATGGGGAGGAGAGATATTTGAAGCCAGATCGCGACCCGGAGGAGAGCAGGTTCCGGTTCCAGGCCCTGGTTCGCCGCCACGACCCTTGGTCGTCATGCACACAAAGCTGGAAGTACGACGAGCTCCCGCCGCCGCCCGACCTCTACTCCGCCGCGGACCGCCACACTCTTCGGGAGTTGCTGTGCAGCGACCCCTGCGAAGCTCTCGACCCGCCGTACGACCACGCGTGCATGGACACGACCAGGGAGCCTCGGATCGTCCGCCTCGGCTCCGGCAAGTTCTGGGTCGTCCAGTTCTTCAAGACCATCAAAGGAAGCTGCAGATGCATCTTCCACGACAACTGTGATTTCGAGAGCGACAGGTTTGCCGTATTCAACGGCGTCGAGGTGACGCGCCGTGGCTGTGATGAGCCCAGGACAGTTTTGCACAAGAACAAACGTTACATGTTGCCCTTCCACCATCCTGACATCAGGTTCATCCTCTGAGGAATACCGAGTCTTATGTTTGGCCTTACCGACACTAGTGCACATTCATCATCGTGGATTCGAGCAAAATCATAACCGATTTCCCAACCCCGCCGCTTTAATGCATTGTTAACTTTTGGAGCCAACAATAAACTGTCACGCTGAGTATCTTGTTTGAGAGTAAACATAAATTTGACTGCTTTTCGGTACGTGTTTCCGTCCACCTTTTTTTTTTAGATGTTTTCAGTCAACTATTAATTATGTGCAATACAGGTAGGAAAAAATCGACTGAAAAAATGGCTTCACTCAATTTTCTCCCTCCTGCTCAACACGCTGACCCCACCGAGCCAGAGAGATCAAATGTGAAGGTTAATTCAATAAAGAAGAATGATCTGTGAAAAATATGGAACATAGTGAACACCAAATACCTGTACAAATTCTTTGTTTCTACTAGGGATGGAAACGGATCTGAGCGGAGCGGATGATGCCCTTCCCATATAAAAATCCATGTTTTTTTCATTGGATTCAGGGCGGAGCATCAACGCAATTCAATTCGAATCAAACTCAATTCAAATTTGACATGAGTTCAGGGACAGAGGTCTGAAATCTGAAATCCTAGGATGACAACCCCTTTGAGGCTTACTAAATAGTAGAGCTTACTAGCAATCTGCCCGTGCGTTGCGACGGGCATAAAAAATGACACGTTTATTTATGGAGTGCGTATCTTACTCACAATAATGCTTTAAACTGTAGAATAGTGATCAGGTCCCATATAGATTTTTCCAATAACGTTTAGAATTGAGCTAACCATATCACTAAGCACGTCAATCTGAAATACAATAATCTGACGCTATTATGTCAACAAAGAATGATAATTAAGGTAACAAGACTTCATGTACGTTTCATGTGGGAAAAATTTATATACATCGATCTAATTGGTATTGCCACTCTATGACTATTAAAAAAATTCAATCGATCGAATATCAAAGTATCAAACCAGCGTATTGTGTTTTGGACTTGCTAATCAACAGCCATGGTCATAAAGAAATCAATGGGCCTGGCCAGTACTGCAGGAATCATATGACGGTTCGCTAACCTTTCTTCCTCCTTGGTGATCGGTCCTTTCCTCCAGTTCGTGACCAGCAATGGCGGCATGGGCGGCAGCATCCCAGACATAAGGAGCTAGGGGATTTTCGCGGGAAAATAGAGCTATGGAGACTGCTCACCTCACCATACAGATATCTATGCAATGTTTGTCTTCAATTTAAAGAAAACGGACTCGACAAGGTTTGAAAAGTTTTTAGGCAGGGAGACGGAATCGGACGGGGGTACGAATTCGCAGTGGAGGCGGATGCGAATCCACAGACGGATGACGAAAATCAAACCTGAAGATCTCTTTCAGACTTATTATGTAGTGTAAAGATTAGAAGAAGATATGAGACATCTTCTTTTTATTTATATATGCCGAATCACAAATTGATCCGTGTCTTTCGGGAAAAAAAAAAACTGCTCAGTGGGAGCTAACGCGCACCACTTTGGACTTTGCTCAGCGGGAGGCACTTTCCCCTCCGCCAAAGACCCGAAGTCCATTCTGGCATCGCCCCTTTGCCCAGTCCTCCTCCTCGATCCTGCAGGTCTCCAGCGGTTGTCTCCATTCGCGCTCCGATCCTGTCGCCCTATCGGAAGGTGACTGGGTGATCAGCTCGCTGCCTACAAGGCAGCCTCGGATCTGCTCTTTCCAGTAGCAGATTCCGGGGCTACAACTCTGCAATCCTGCCAGCCTTCTCCACGGTATTTCTCAAACCATTATTTTGAGGCGTGTTCAAGCGTTAAATTTGATTCAAGGTGCTGCACCTGCGTCATGTGAAGTCCTAAGCCATATGACTTCACAAGTATTGACGTCAGTACTTTGGTTTGAAGGACGTGGAGACGGTAGCCATATGACTCCTAATCATTGTTACGCTAGTTGAGATCTTTTAATCTAAAAATAATCCCCGTTGATTACATGGGCCATGTTATGTTAAAAGTAGGTTAACAGAGTAGGACGTATTTTGACATTGATTGGGCACCTGACCACCAGTGCTTAAGCTGCATAATCCACCCATGCTGACAAATTGCCTCACCCAGGCACGGCTCAATAAATATGTTGCAATCCTAACCATTGCACTCTCTTAATGAAGTATATGCACGATGGTCGTACTGCTATCTTCTTTAATTAGTCAAGTTACTGAGTACCTTATTATTGCAGGACAACGGTTATCGAAGCCACATCCACTCTGTGGAAGACAAACATACGCCTATTCTGGTGTTTTTCTATAACCAGCAAACAAAATAAAAACCATGGTAGCTGAATCTAGCAGGCATCATCATCTGGAGAAGATTTTGCAAGGTAAAAGTGAGGAACCATGCAATCTACCTTTGCAGATGTTACGAGATATCACAAACAATTTCTCTGAAGAGCAAGAGCTTGGTCGAGGTGGCTTTGGAGTGGTTTATAAGGTAAGAATAAATGGAAAATATCACTTCTTCCTTCTTCCAAAATTCTGTTAGATATGCTACTAATAGATTATGCAATAATCTATGTTCATGTTGACAATAAACAGGGAGTGCTACAAAATGGACATGTGATTGCTGTGAAGAAGTTTATCTTACGAACGGGCATCGAAGAAAAACAATTTGAGAACGAGATTAGTCATCTTATGACACTCAAGCACAATAATATAGTACGATGTGTGGGCTACTGTTATGATGTACAAAAGAAATATTTAAAGATAAAGGAGAAATACCATTTTGTCGAGGACTCAGAAATGTTGCTTTGCCTGGAATATCTGCCTGAAGGAAGCCTTGAGAAGTATATTTTGGGTACGTCAATTCAAGTACGGGATACCCATATCCTGTGTTCTCATATTGCTGCTTTGTGACCTAGAATGGTTGACAGTCATACTTTATGACACCATGACGAAAAAGAGTAACATACACTCAATTTTTCATTTATTTGCATGTTAGAGTCACTCAAATATTAGGCAATTAATCTGCCCTCTTTTTCTATTACATGCGCAGATGGGTATCGTGGACTTGATTGGCAGGTGCGGTACAAAATAATTGTGGGGATTTGCCATGGTTTATCTTATCTTCATGATAATCGCACGCTTCACTTGGATATAAAACCTGCAAATATATTGCTCGATTATGATATGGAGCCAAAAATAACGGATTTTGGCTTATCAAGACTCCTTGGTCCAGAACAGAGTCGAATTTACACTAAGGAACCTGTGGGAACACTGTAAGTTGAATTCCTTGTTCTCGAGAAATAAGATAAACCTTGGTCTAGTATTCATTAAAAATGGACACATGAGATTACCAAGCCAATAGCTAGCTCCCTGAATACCCAATTGTAAAAACATCGCCTTATCATCATGCTTGTTAACGGCCTAACACTTGGGTACAGTAACAATTTGCACCAATTTACTGTACCACTTTAGCTATATAATCCACCTATGTTTCGATTTTACAGTTTTGTTCACGAGGCAATTATACAATAACAATAAATATAGGCTATCATACTTTGTACAACTCTAAATTCAGGCTACTATGCCACACTAACTACCTAGTGTTGTGTGATTTAGGGGTTACATGGCACCTGAATACTCGCACAAAGGTTTAATCTCAATGAAGGCAGATATATTTAGCGTTGGTGTGGTAATCATAGAGATAATCGTGGGGAACAAGGACTATCCAGACGGTACTGGAACGTCTACACAGGACTATGTTGAACAGGTGAGGCACACTTGAATATATATTGACACATAATATATGCCTCATTTTTTTTCATATTACCAGCTTAGCTCCAATTTGTTTTTCTGCAGGTACTTCAAAAATGGAGGAATAGGTTGGAGGAAATGAGGAGTACATCACTAGAAAAATATAGCCAACAAATAAAAGTGTGCACTGAAATAGGTCTAAGTTGTGTTCACCCTGATCCGGTGAAGAGGCCCACAATATGGGAAATCATCGAGCGTCTGAACAGATGTGATAATACAAATTTCCATGTTAGCAACGAGGAAAGGACACCAGCTGATAAGGTAAATGACCACCTCATAGAAGAAATTCATCGATTCATTAATAGTTGGCTTGCTAGAACATGCGGTAGATCATACATTTCATGTTCTTTTTAGTGAAGTGGGACAAAAAAATCAGCTTATAATTCTAGTTCTGAATTCTAACTTTACAGGTACAAAACAAACAAGCTAATATACAGAGAGGAGCACAATACATCTCATCACTAGAGAATAGACATCGAATGAAAAGAAGACTTGTGGAAACAGATCCGGATGGCATGGTGATGAACTTGGTGAAAAGTTCTGCAACAATAGAATCCATCAGGAGGCTCGGTGAGCTAAGGCCATCAGCAGCGCTGCACGCGCAGGCCGCCGCGGCGGCGAGGCAGCAGCACGAGGAGGTGAGCCACCGGGAGCAGCTCATGAAGTTCATGGAGGGCGGCGGCGCGAGGTCGACGGAGCAGCATCAGCAGCACCACCACCAGGATCACGGCGGGTACTCGCTGTTCTCGGCGCACCAGGCGCAGGCGTACGGCCAGTTCACCTCGGAACCCTTCGCGTTCGCTGGGAACAACTGCGGCGTCTCGCTCACGCTCGGCCTCCCGCACGGCTCTGGCGTCGCCGGCGCCGCCGGGGACCAGTCGACGGCGTCGTTTCTCATGGGCGGCAGCACCGTCACCAGCGACAGCGCCGGCGGCTGCTACGACATGAACATGCAGAGCACCAAGTCCTTCGCCGCTCAGCTGATGCGGGACTTCGTGGCGTAGTAGCAGACCAGTCCATCATCCTAGTTAATCCATCGATCTTCAGTCAATTAATCCATTTAGGGCTTGTATACAAATAAAGGGTTCAAGCCTAAACGTGCTTATATAAGCAGCAGTTAAGCTTGGTGGCCCATAGGTTTTGGGAATGTAAAGATGGGATCATGGGGCAATGCACATAGGTATATAGGATAGTTAACTAGTACTAGTATTTACCCAAACATTGTACAAGATTTCATATTTAGACCATAGGTATTGGGGGGTATAGAATATTGGAATGGGTATATTGATTTGAAACTTGGAAGTATATGGAATTGATTGTTCAGTAATTGTGTATTGCTTTTGGTTACTGTAAATCTGTAATGAACTATCTGTTTATAACCTAATTTGTCTCTACTGCTTACAAACTGGAAAGGAAAACAAGGTGTCTGCTACAAACAAGATTCAGGAAGTTCAAGTGGAAATGGAGGGGGGCAATAATGTCTCAAGGAAGTAGATCAACCTCTGATCGGTGTCGGTGGGCAACAACGAGCAACCCAGAAATCTGATAAGGTCAGAAACTGATCTTACAGTAACACTAATATGTAGCTTTTCAGAAGTTTTTTGTACTCGGTCACCAGAACCACATGTGCAAGATTTCTGGCTCAGATATGAGCCAAGGCTTACCAAGGAGGTTTTCCATTCTTTTGTGTGAAACAAATGAACCAAGACTTTCCATTCTGAATACCAGTACAAAAAAATCCACTAATATACTAGAAAACAACGCTAACAAGATTGTATAGACAAAACGCTGCCTAGTGTCTGTCATCATCTTCCAAGGATCTCATCGGTGGGGCCTTAAGGGTCATCCGTGCCCAGATTAGGTTGTCACAGGAAAGCAGGTGGTGCACTGGCATATGGGGAATGCTAGTCATCGCAGAAATGAGCTGAACTCCTGCTCTTAGCACTTGTGCTCGTGGCGCTTGGAAAATGCTCAAAGGTTTGTTCTACTCCTCACTGGATGCGACCTGTTGCTGGGATGACAGGTTGGTGCACCAAACCAAGTGGCATGTTCACGTTGTTTGCATTCTCTGCTGCCCCACTGCCATCACAGTTTGGTTCCAATAAGCGCACAAGTGATAGAAAGATTTCCATTCTGGTTACGTCCCGGTTCGCCTGCATGAACAGTCAATTGGTGTCAATAAGGGATTTGATGATCAGCAGAAACGTAAATCCGCTAAAAGCAGCTCTGGTGATGTAATTATATCTTTATGTTACTTTACATTTTGCAATCCCAGAAAGCATAAATTTAGCTATATTACCTCAACAGTAAAACGTGCCCAGATTTTATTTTTCCACACTTCCATTACACCCCTCAAGATTGTCAATCCAAGTCCTTTGATAAAATCAGCTATCTCCAAGAAGATGCCTCTATCCTCACAAAGCATCTGCATGTCATGTCAGCACATTCATATTTGATTACAAATGTTTTTGGTGAACCACTATATATAGCAAGATGTCGACATGAGTCAGTTACCTCTACAAGCATCTGACGAGGTCGGTCCAGATCCTCAATGATGATTGGGCATGTCATAGACTGAGAACCAACTTCAAACGCCCAGGTTGCCCCACCTTCAAAGTAGTCTTTCCAAAGGGGTCCATTCTCGCCACCAAGTATCTGCTAGACGAAGACACTTGATAATGTCAGGATGATTTTGAATTAAGGAGATTTAAGTTAAAAAGAGTGATTTTTTTTTTCACTGGCACAAACCTAATAATTTACTTATCCACCTCATACAGCAAGTTATAACACATGTCCTTGTCATAACCGACTAATAGGCATTTGCTTACCTTCGATTCAGTAGAGTTCTTGAGCTTATCCGCATGCTTCGTCACACTTTGCAAGAAAAGCATGTGCTTAACTGTCTTCTCCAATAAAGCATCAATGCTACACTCACTACGGGAGAGCCCTAGTTTGCCGAGTGCTTAGGGCACTCGGCAAAGGTCTATATACACTCGGCAAAGGGTTTGCCGAGTGTTACACTCGGCAAAGGGCACACGGCAAACAGGTGCCGGCAAAGAGCTCTTTGCCGAGTGCCAAATGTCGGGCACTCGGCAAAGAGCCCAGGTGACACTCGGCAAAAATATACACTCGGCAAAATGTTAATCGAAAAAACACCCGAAGAAAATTGCAGCATTTGCTTACCTTCGATTCAGTAGAGTTCTTGAGCTTATCCGCATGCTTCGTCACACTTTGCAAGAAAAGCATGTGCTTAACTGTCTTCTCCAATAAAGCATCAATGCTACACTCACTACGGGAGAGCCCTAGTTTGCCGAGTGCTTAGGGCACTCGGCAAAGGTCTATATACACTCGGCAAAGGGTTTGCCGAGTGTTACACTCGGCAAAGGGCACACGGCAAACAGGTGCCGGCAAAGAGCTCTTTGCCGAGTGCCAAATGTCGGGCACTCGGCAAAGAGCCCAGGTGACACTCGGCAAAAATATACACTCGGCAAAATGTTAATCGAAAAAACACCCGAAGAAAATTGCAGCATTTGCTTACCTTCGATTCAGTAGAGTTCTTGAGCTTATCCGCATGCTTCGTCACACTTTGCAAGAAAAGCATGTGCTTAACTGTCTTCTCCAATAAAGCATCAATGCTACACTCACTACGGGAGAGCCCTAGTTTGCCGAGTGCTTAGGGCACTCGGCAAAGGTCTATATACACTCGGCAAAAGGTTTGCCGAGTGTTACACTCGGCAAAGGGCACACGGCAAACAGGTGCCAGCAAAGAGCTCTTTGCCGAGTGCCAAATGTCGGGCACTCGGCAAAGAGCCCAGGTGACACTCGGCAAAAATATACACTCGGCAAAATGTTAATCAAAAAAACACCCGAAAAAAATAGCAAAAATATTTTTTTAATGAGGGGAGGCCCCCACCAGCCAGCCCCCCGTCCCCGTAAGTCGCGGCATTTTTCACGTAATATTCGCGCGCTACGCGGCCGGTGGGATTCGAACCCGCGACCTCTCTCTTGCGCGTGAAGCCCCTCTACCACTACACCACAGCATCACATATGCTCATATTCCGTTTTGATTCTACTCATATTATACTAAACCAAGTTTCAACGAATTGTTTGAGGCCCGAAATGAATTCAAATTAAAAAGTTGTCAACTACAAAGTTTCATAACTTTTCGAGATCTACAACTTTCATTTTGGTCTATTTTTCATCTTAGGTCGTTTATAAAATTTGAATTTCAAATTTGAAATTTTTCAAATTAAATTTTCGTTGACAAGATGATTTCAAATAAAAAAGTTGTCAACTACAAAGTTACATGAATTTTTGATATCTACCACTTTAATTTTGGTTGTTTCTCCATCCGAGGTTGTTTGAAAAATTCAAATTTCAAAATTTGAGAAATTCAAACACACTTTTCGTTAGCAAAATTAATTCAAATTAAAAAGTGTTCAACAGAAAATTCAAACACACTTTTCGTTAGCAAAATTAATTCAAATTAAAAAGTGTTCAACAGAAAAGTTGTATAACTTATGAAGATCTACAACTTTTATTTTGGTCTTTTTTTATCCGAAATAATGATAGTAACATTGTTCACAAATTCAAATCTCTCTCTTTATGTTTTGGGAAACTATACGGAAGCCGTAGATTTTGTGAACAAATTTACTTACGCTTTGTCAAATGAAAATTTACTAAAATAAGAAGTGTAGATGTTGAGAAGTTATACAACTTTGTAGTTCAAAACTTTTTAATTTGAATTAATTTAGTGCTTCAAAAAATTAATTGAAATATTCTTTGCCTAGTGTAATTGAGAAAACACTCGGCAAAGAGTGGTCTTTGCCGAGTGTAGAGGTTGACACTCGGCAAAGAGGCCTCTTTGCCGAGTGTCGGAAAAAAACACTCGGCAAAGATTAAAAACTTTGCCGAGTGTTGGAAAAACACCCGGCAAAGACCTCTTTGCCGAGTGGTTTTTTTTGGCACTCGGCAAAGAGCTCTTTGCCGAGTGTTTTTTTTGGCACTCGGCAAAGATGGCTCTTTGCCGAGTCCCCGAATAAATACACTCGGCAAACGCCGGGTTTCCCGTAGTGACTGCTGACACAGAATATTAGATGACAATTGTTACCGCACGTTTGCTACACTGAAGTGCAATTCAAATATGCAAAGTAACATCTTGGATAATTAAAATAATCAACGTCTGTGAGAGGATACCTTCGCTCCATTCGGTACAAGCTCACGAAGCTCCTTGATGCGGTCCTGTATCAGTTGTCGGTCCTTCGGCCGTGGTTTAGCACTCTCTCCAGGCCGAGATCTCTTTCGATTCGTCTTGCTTGGTGTATCAAGACCCTTGCTGTTAGAAGTTGACGCACTTTCACATTTCCTGTTCTGACCACTCTCAATCCAAAGCCGTATTTGAGATTTGTGCCCTCCATTATTTTGAGAAAGACAACCATCCTCAGGCTTATCAAAGAAACAGGGTTGTTTAACAATCTGTGCTGACTCATGCTTGATCAACACCGAGGGCACGCCGGTGGACTCATATTGTTTCAACTCTTTTTTACCAAGATGAGAAGTGCTAGGAATGTCTGTCAATGAAGTCTTGCAAGAAGCACTGTCATCAGGACTCTGCTTGCCACCTGGATTGGCGTTTGAGATGACAGCATCCAACAATTGGTCAGTATCAGTTAGCGAGAAATTCCCAGAATAGGGAAATTCGTTGTCTAGTGAACTGAAAAGAGGAGATCTCTCAAAATACATTGACGATTCAGGTACATCTCTATCTGAATTCTGAGACTTTGGACCTATCCAGTTGATCCTCTTGACTGTGGATTGTGTTGAAGCTGTTAGAAACCTGACCATCAGATACAGAACATGGACCTGAAGGATCTTGAAATGGCCCTCTTTCAGGATTATCCATTTTCATGGAGAATTCAGATGGCTGGGGAACCTTGCATAGAACTAAAGGTTGTTTCTGCACCAAAGATATCAAACAAGTCATTATCAGGAGGAGGATCCACAGGCAACGAGGAAACTGTTGGAAATAGTCCCACATTGGTTGTGGGGGGAGGGTTGGACCAACTTAAAAGTGGGGGGAGTCCCTCACCTCTTGGGCTAGCTTTTGGGGTGCAGCAAGGATTCCTCCGGTTGGGCCATGGCTCCCGGGTATGGTCCAATAGTGGTATCAGAGCCAGGCCACAATCTCTCGTGCTCGTGCACACTCGGGGTGGTGGGCCCGAAGCCCCGTGGACCGTGGGTGTATGAAACCCGAGGAGCTCGGTGATCGGGTGTCCCGAGGAGCTCGGTGGATGTGAGACCCATGTGTGGGGCCGGTCAGGCTAAGGGGCACCAATGTGTGACGGGGGAGATTGTTGGAAATAGTCCCACATTGGTTGTGGGGGGACGGTTGGACCAACTTAAAAGTGGGGGGAGTCCCTCACCTCTTGGGCTAGCATTTGGGGTGCAGCAAGGATTCCTCCGGTTGGGCCATGGCTCCCGGGTATGGGCCAACAGAAACACTCTCGTTGGGCAATTCCAGGAGCCTGCATGCATCCCCATTTTTCATTCTTTGTGTGGTTACATTAGCACTAGGATCAGTCATCATTTGTCCTTGGTAGATATGGTCTGACCTATCCAGTTGATCCTCTTGACTGTGGATTGTGTTGAAGTTGTTAGAAACCTGACCATCATATACAGAACATGGACCTGAAGGATCTTGAAATGGCCCTCTTTCAGGATTATCCATTTTCATGGAGAATTCAGATGGCTGGGGAACCTTGCATAGAACTAAAGGTTGTTTCTGCAGCAGTGATCCTGATGTGGAATGGCATCTTTGGTCTGTTACTTGACTCAACGAGCAGGTATCCCCGACTACTCTTCCACCTCCAGGGAGGAAATCAAAATTTGCAGGACCATGTCTGCCATTGTACACTTCATATCTTCCATGAGCTGTATCTACGTTTGCATTTTCGTATACAGAAGAGTCCCGGTACACAATGGATTGCAACAGGATGTTTCTTGCCAAATCTGCTGATAAATCTGCATTGTTACCGAGTCCCAACGGACCAGCATTGTTCAACAACAGAGACTGTTTTTGAACAGATGTCAAACTTGGCGAGATCAAAGCTGAGCTCACATCAGCCCTCTGTGTATTACTTCCGAATCGGCTCTCGCAATAAGATGTCTGTTGTTCAAGCCTAACATCAGGCTTGGCATGGACAGTATGCTCTCTAAAAAGTCGGCCATCCTGTTGCGCAACCTTAAGCAAAGATGCATTCAGTAACACACTGGATGATGTGCTACTTGACATAGTTGCAGTATCAGGACAGCTGCGAAGTTCAGATGCTACTGGGAATCGACTGCTGATTTTTGAGCAATGGTCATCAGATTGGACATGAAAGGCACCATGTGATGGACGTGGTTGACCATGCTGACTTGAAGCATTTTTAACTGAAGCAGATGCAGTCATGCCCGAACGGTTGTTTAGTTGGGAACACAATTTCTTTGCATACATGACAAAGTTTGTATTTTCCATAACCTGCCAAAACAATGATTAATTGTTTCAAACATGCAGAAAGACATAAAAACGACCACAGAAGCAAAATAAATGATTCCTTTCAAGTTTTTTCTTTATTTCTATTCTTTACGATAATCCCTCAGTCCTGAACACAACAGAGGATGTATAGTGGATGCTGGGAAAACTTGTATACACCATAATTTCTAGACATCCTATCCCGAGACAGGACACTGCAGATGTATGTGCATACCATATTCTGGAACCATGGACCATAGTTGAAGCTTTTCCGCTGATTTGCCACGGGAATTCATATTTGCAGTGCCCCAGTACAAATACCATGTTTTGCAATTAGCATACTAAATAATTTTACTTGTCCAATGTCATGAACTTAATTGTCAACAGATAACTTTTTATTCCACCTTCTACTACCATCGACAGCTGGAACACCTTTTAGTGTGGAAAGTTATGTTCTTTATAAAGGGATCTCAATGCAAAATACAGGAACACAACAAAAAAGGTTCCAGATTAGTGGTTCCTCAAGAATTCCAAAGATTTCTCTACTTCTCTAGCACTTAAGTAGAGCTTTGCTGATTACCAGACCGGTCGAGTCCAATTGCAGCACCCCTCGTGGTAGCACAGGAATAATCGCAATAGTCTGCATAACAAGATCTTTAAATGAGCTCCGAAAGCACAACCATCAAACACTAAGCTATTTACAACTCCCAGTTCTACATACCTGAATACCAGCTTTGAACTGATTATTCATCTCTTCAGCAACCTATGAATGTGAAAACATAGTATAAGGTCTCCGAAACAATGTCATAAAACAAGATCCAACTTAAAGATAGGAGTAGTATTTATTCCCTCCAGTTTTACATAAGTACTCCCAAGTATGAGATTACTAGTACAAACAAGTGGCAGAACATATTGAATATTCCATTTACTCTTTCTGTTTTTCATAAATGCAGACCTGTGTGTGTTCTACAATTAGCATATCCTGGTGACCACTTATTTTGCAGAATGAGCAGTCCAAAATCAAAGCAGCTCACTAAGCGACAAAAGTTTGAAGCAGAAGGTATTAATAAATGAGGTGCCAGCAAAATGGAACCAGACAAAACTGAAATTGGGTTCGCATTTATATCATTCTAGAATTCAGAAGAAAGCACTCCAGTACTGCAAGTACCTCGGATGCGAGCCCGTGACCATTGGCAGTACCATGAACGATCCATTGATGATTGCCAGTGAAAGCAGCACGGCCCACGGTCCTGACAGAATACAAGCCATGGATTCAGAGGAGCAACCAAGAACAATGCATCTAACGAGGAAATTATGGGAGAGCCAGAAACATTGCTGCATCTGAACAAATGAAAGAACAAGAAATCAGCCTACGACGCGTACCCTTCTCCGACGATATGAACCTGCGACGCCATAACTTTCTTAACGAGCGAGAACATGGTGGTGCCATCAGCAGCAGAGCACCCGACCTCGGTGGGCAGAGCTTCAGAAGGCTCAGATCCGGCAGGGCATGACGTGTGGCCACAGTAGCCGTCCTCCCACACCAAATGCCTGCACATTTCAACCGAGCAAAAATGAGAGGGAACGAACACACTAATAACATAGAGAAAAAAGCAGTTAAGGAAAAAGAAGCCAGTGCAGAGGAATCAACTTCCAAGATTGTCAAACCAATATGTTCGCAGCAGCAAACTTTTGGATATAGTCCTAAGTTTGCTAGAACTCCATTGTAGATTGTAGTACAACTTACAAAATTACCAACAAAAAATGGAGACGTTCAAACCGACAAAATATTTCAAAGAGGAACTGAGCAGGGAGAGGAGGTCTAAATACAAATGGACAGTTCCTTTCAAACCAAAACTGACTAAAGAAAGAAATACTAGCACAGAAAGTTCGAAATTTCGGAGAGAAATGAGCACAAGAACAAATAAGTGCAGATTTTTACGAGATTACGCAGGAGGGGAGCTCAATTAAGCACCAAGAACAAATTTCCAAGATGAAACAAACGGAGAGGAACCGAAGAGGCGGCGGCGGCGGCGGCTTACACTGGGTCGGCGGCGCCGATGGCCTTCCAGAAGACGGCGTAGGACCACCCGATCTCAGTGGCGGACCTCCCATGATTCAAGGGCCTTCAATTGAATGCCCAAATAATTTGACAAAAGAATTAATTTTGCAATTTCATTTGGCACAAGTGTACACATATGCATGTAAATACATCTAAAATCAAGTCTCTTGTAGCTTTCAAAAATCGAAATCAAGGCAAACATTCATAGATTTTATCTTCTCTGCTTGAAAAGATTTCTTGGGTATGTGAATTTTCATATTACTTGACATGTTTGAATGCCCGGGCAATGAGTCCTGGGTCCGCCACTGCCCGATCTCCTCGCACAGCCGCCGCAGTGCATCCCCCACCGCCATCTCCCTTCACCCTTCCCTCCCGCCGCTCAGCTAGAACCTCAGCACGCTTCCCGCCAAAACCCTAGCTCCGACTCCGAGAGGGACACGCCGGCTTTCGCTCGCTCTCTCTAGGCGCCGCGGCAGCTGGCGCGCCCGGCCTGCTTCGTGCGGAGACCACCGCCCCTCCTCGCCGCCGCCGTCGGAGCAACTACGCCTCCCCCCGCCGCCGGCGCAAGGGCAGCAGCCATCACAGGGCGGGACCAGCGGTCAGCTTCTTCAGCTAGCAAGAATCGCCTCCGCGCCAATAGAAGACGACCGCCTCTCACAAGCGCCGGCGATGGCGGCGGCGGCGGCGGCCACGATTGCGGCGTGCGGCGGCGTTGCCGCGTGTCCTCTTCCCAGACTCGGCCTTGCCGCCAGCTGCTGGTGCTCTAGCTAGCTCAGCCGTGCTGCTGCTGTGCTGCTCGCCACTCCCTCTGGTCTCAGCTGCCTCTTCCCTACTCGTGGGCTTCGGGTTTGTGTTCTCACTGTGATCGTCGTGGTGGAGTCACTGTTGGGATTGAGATCCTCTGCAGTCCGAATCGGTGGCTGCCGTGTGGGGTCGTGGAGCCGGCGAGCCCACATGCAATGACTACTGCAGAGGGCAGTCGCTCCTTGCTGCTTTGTTTACTTCCCTTTTTTTCTCTCTCTCTTTTTTTTTCTGCCTTCGCAGCTCCCGAGACAGCCATCATTCCCTCCACAAAGGGCAAAATGGGAATTGATTGGCTGCCTTTTATTTTTGAGTATCTAGCAAATTCATGTTTCGGTTGTTGAATTCTGATTCGTCAGAGTACTCTTAGGTGACGTTTGGATACTGGGAAATGAAGAATGGGATAGGGAGAGGGAAATGGATGGGTATATCTAGACCCTTTATTTCTTCTTCATATTAAATCTCAACCATTCATTCTTTGAAAGATCATTTCCCAATCCCTAACCCACCCATCATTTCCCGATATCCAAACGCCACCTTAGGTGATGTTTGGGAATTGGGAAATATGGGGTGGGATTGGGATTGAGAAATAAGTAGAGAAATCTAGACCTTTCATTCATCTATCATATTACATCTCAAACCTTCATTCTCTAAAGATTTATTTCCCAATCCCAATTTCTCCTTCATTTCCCAATTGCCAAACATCACCTTTACAAATCGTATTATTGCTCCAGACACTTAAGAATTCTTTCAGATCAAACAAGTCTCTCTTTGCATTGAGTGCAAATAGATTTTTGTTTCCAAGATGACCACGCTGCATCTTCTGATGTTCAACTTTCCTCCAACCCAAGAATTTTACAAATTTTCAAAAGGAACTTTGAACTAGTCTAGTTGCAGTAAAATATCAAAAATTACAGCGTTCCAGTCATAAAGAAATTATCTAGCCAGGATGCATCAACTTTCTGGAGTAAAAATTGTATTGTGCAACTCTGGGTGAACACACGAAGTAGGTATCAAACATTTGTACCCATGTTCTTGTTCCACTCCTCATCTTTGGAGTTGCCACATGCTGGTTACACGTTAGTTAGCGTCACTTTAGCCATCTTTTTGTCTTACATTAACTGAAAGCATCTACATCACGCGCTAGTTGCTTTTATCCTGCATTAGACAAGAATATCTACTGAAATCAAGAGACCTGCAACTCATTTGTATTTATCTTCGGTGCTAGCTATTCTCATTTGTTTTCCACTTGTCACAACTTTTGCGAAGCTTTATACCAGTGCAACTGCTAAAGTTACTTCAAGCAAGACAATACGGATAGCATAAAGAAGTATGGAGCAATTGGAGTCTCGTGCGCCATGAACAAAAAACTAGAAGAATATTTTTGGCTGCTTATATGAATATGTACTCCGATACTCATAGATGCACATACATGACATACCCTCAGTGTTGTAGAGCATTTACTATGATGACGATTTGGACCTTGAAAAGGTGAGCTTGGATTGCAAATTATGTGGTCGTTTATGCTTTTGAGGCGATGGTGGGGCACTAGTTAAAAATTGTAACACACACGGGTAGTAGAGTAGTTTTTGTTTCTATAAAGAAAAGGGAGGGAAAGCAAAAGCTAAGCCATTCAGATGGCAGAGCCTGTCTTTCCTCCGTTAAAACCTTTTCAAGTAATGAAGTTCTATTTTCTGAATGGTTATTTCTTAATTAGTATATAGTCCCTACAAGAGGTTAGATTTTTTATTGAACAGAACTGGTTGTCCTGGTTCTTATGTATTTCCACTAACAATCACTGACAAAGGACTATGCCTACTCTTACGTCATACCGTGCTTCCGATAATATATCTTCCGCGTGTAGCAATGACATCCTTGTCTTTATTACTTTTTTGAAGACGAGATCTTTGTCGTTTGATCTTGTTCTTCTCTTACAAAGAAGGTTTGGTCTCTTGTTGAAAGGCCTTGATCTTTGCACCACAGAGTTGTTGCAAGGAAATGGTGAGTTTACATAACAAAAGTAGTGTAAAAATGTGACAACATTATGTTCAAGATCTTTATCCTTAAACTAAAGGAAGTATAAATTTCAATAAGATGTTCTAAGGTTGATATCTTTACCATACATAAAAATGGGAGTTGGTGGTGAATGGTTGGTCCGGCACCCCCACCTAGGGATGAAAACGGAACGGTAATTTTCCGAAACTACCGACGCCGTTTTCACTTTTTGCCCGATCATATCCGTTTTATTCAAAAATATATGGTAATTGGACGGTATTTGGAGTGACAAATATGAAATATGGTTCAAAAATGATTTGGGCATTCTTCCGTCCGTTTTATCATATTACCATATTTACCGAAAATCACAACCGAAATTTCCGTATTTTTCCGATATTAATCGAGCATATATGCGTGAGACTGATTATTAGAAGCATTTCATTCAATACATTCTAGTATTTGACCATTTCATACTTTTGTTCAATTATCATGTTTATACTTTTTGTTATTATCCATGCATGCAGATCATATATGTGTATGTAGCAGCGTATTATAGGATAGAAATATAAACATGGTACTAAAGATTACACTACACACATGGGAAAATATATCGTTTGTTTGTCTCCTCGTCTTCCGTCACATAGGTTGACACCACATCGGCATCGCGCTTGTCCGATGTGAACTATCATTTTTTGACCGATATCGATATGTTTCCGCTCAGATTACTTCGTTTTCGATGTATCCGTTATTTCCGATGCCGTAACCGTTTCCGATGTTACCGTTTTTTTTCCGATTTCGAGATAAAAATATACGAGTAAAAGTGGTTTAAGGTATTTTCCGATCGTTTCCGACCATTTTCATCCCTACCCCCACCCCACCCTCTGTTGCCGTGTGCGCCGACAGGTGGGTCCGCATGCCTCACAGGAGGTCACCGCCCCCGACCCGCTCTGTTCCGCCCCCGACCCTTGATGGACTCAACACGAAGCGACGGCGGCACCGTCCTCCGCCGCAACTCTGCCGCACGATGTCCTCCGCCGCCGCCGCCGCCGCCAACTCCCAAGCGCCCGCGCCAGCCTCCCAGCCGACTATCTGCTTCCGCGTCATCCTTCTCCGCGGTTGACTCCCCGTGTCCCCCTCGTCCGACTACCTGTGCCCTCTTTTGCTTCTGCTTCCTCGGCACGGCGCCGTATCGCCGGGCGCGCATCCAGATGAGCGCGGAGGAGGTAGAGGCGGCGCTCAAAACCCACGAGGGCGCGCGTGACGGTGACACGAGCGTCTGACGCCGCATTGTAAGCACGTCGAGGACGGAGCGATGGGCGGGCGGATTGGCGAGGGGAAAGCGGAGGAGGAAAATCCCTGCTGCGCGGCAGCGCGGAGCAATCCCCATCTCTCCTTCACCGGCCGGCGACCTCCATCGCCGGTGCAATCCCTGCTGCCACCCGCCTTCGTCAAGTTGCCGGCTGCCCCATTCACCGTGTCATGTGAGTCTCTGGATCTTGGCAAAGTTCAATCGCTGAGGCCGGCCACGGAAGGTTCGAGAAGGTATCGCCCTCTCCAATCTCTGTCCCATGGTCCCGCTTCCTAGATTCAAATTTTCTGACCAAAATAAAAAGGCAACGCCATGCGCGCTTGCAGCACTGCCTGGAAACATCTATGGCTGCCAGTATAAATCACTACCCACGCCATCACGTAGCACAAGAAGCCACCCACTGGCTGACGCCCTTTCATCAAAATCGCCAAGGACCATGGTATGTTTGAGAACTTAATTTCAATCTGGGTGAACAATGCATCTCTGTAGGTTCTTGCGTTTCTCTATGAAGAGTAAAGTAGGTTACAGATATTTCTGATCTTGGGGATATTTGTGCTTGAAGTTCTCTTGAGAATGTGAGCCAATGAATCACTTGGACATTTTTTATATTGAATCAATTCCAGAAGTTTAGTCCTTAGAGATGCGCCTTCCTAAAGAAAGAATCGGTATATTTTGGTACTATATATCTCCTGATTTTGAATGATATGTGTTACCCTTCAAATGTTAGTCTCCGATTTAATCTACAGCTATGAATGGGTTTCAAGAAACAATCCTGCATGGGTCAAAGATTTCAGGCTGATATTCTCTTGTTCTTTATGTGACTCATATAGTAGCAGCCCTTGAATCTTTTATATATATATATATATATATATATATATATATATATATATATATATATATATATATATATATATATATATATATATATGACGAGTCTATTATGCGCATACGCGCAGACGACGCTTGCGCTGCGCATAGGCCAACTGACCGAGCCAGCCTTCTTCCCCCCCACGCGGGTGATCGAGACCCCGCTCACATCGGGCGCGGGGGCGGGTGGCGCTCTCGTCCCAAACACCATCCCCATCGTCCCCATGGGCCTCCCTCGCAGCTCTTTGGAGGAATCGAGCTCCTGTAACAAGCGCGGAGGGCACCTAGGAGGAGTCACGCTAGGGACGACGCACTCCTTGCTCTACACGGATCCGCGATTCCTCTTCTTCAACGGACATCATGCTGCTCCCGAAAAAACAGAGCCAATCCGCATTGACTTCATGCGGAAAATCTCAATTTCTCCATTGAAAACTATTCCGTCCTCAAAATTGATGGTTGTTTGTTGCACTGGATTGTTGCTATGGCTCAAAAACCTCAAGTCCATGGTGGATTGTCGACCCAACTCCACTAATCGATGCAATTTCTTGCGAGCGAGTCGATAGAGATCCGTTCCTCTGCATTTGTTGCAACTCCAGTTGCAACACCAATCGCAATTGCAACTAGGATGCCAGTTGCAACTTTTGCAGGGATGCTAGTTGCAATTGGAGGGACACAGTTGCAACACCAAAATTGTGTAGTTTTTACAGTTGCAATCAGTTTCAATCAAAATCATCTCTTGTGCAATTATATACACTATCATTTACTATCATTTTGTAGTGAAATTACAATATTCAAAGTCAAAGAGGAGTGGTAATTAATGTTGCAACATAGTTGAAACGCTCGATTTTGCAGCATGATAGGCGGTTGGAACAACTTGTTTATACTTGCAAGAATCTGACTTAATTGAGAGATGAGTGAGTCTTATTTACTAATATATTGCCGAGTTACATCATAGTAAAACATACCAGTTGCAACATGTTTCATGTCTAGTTGCAACAAAGTTCGAATCCCAATTGCAAAACCATATATTACTGGTACCAGTTGCAACATATTCAATGTCTACTTGCAACAAGTACTATTCTCAGTTGCTATACCATATATTACTAATACCAGTTGCAACACATTGAACGTCGAGTTGCAACAAGGTATGTATACCGGTTGCAAAAAAAGATATAATTGAGTCACAACGTAACAAATGTCATAAACATTTCCAACAAAGCGTGCTGGCAGCACAAAACAAAATCCATAGTCACCATAGTCACAATCCGTAGTCGCAATGTAACATGCCACCTCCAATAGGAAAAACAACAACATTTAGACAAAAAGATATGCCGCTCTCTCGTCTTTTCTCACCACAAACAAACAAGTTTAAGTACAAAAAGAATCTAGCAACTCAAGAATTCAAAATTACAATGGCAACATGCCAAAATGCCACATCATCTTGTCACATCAAATGGGCAATACATGAGTATTAGCTAGGTCTACATAAGTCTACTAAAAGCAAGATGATGATGTTGGTCGAGGTTGACGTCCACATATGCCAGAATTTGACGAGGGATTGTGGGAGGTCATTAGTAGCCACTCCACACTGGACATGCCATTTGCACTCTCCTTCCGCAGCCCATTGGCTTTCTCATTGTGTGCTTCATCCAGAAGTAGCCTAATCGCCCAGGAAGCCTCATTGTGTCAAACCTTTTCATGTCATCATCAAAACTTTTCAGTGCCGGTGCAACTTCTTTCCTCTTATCTTGCATCACAAGATCTGCTATAACACCACCAAAAGTAGCTTCCGAAATAGGGAATACATGTCCATGATAACTAGAACTTGCATGAGAAGCTGGGCTGTGGAAGGAGCCGGAGGATAAGCTGGGCCGCAATAGGAGCTGAAGAGGCGCGGGGAGTTCTTGATAACAAGGTCCAATTATACTCTTTAGCTGAAAAAAGAAAAAAAAAGAAAGAGTTACAACAACAAAAATACACAACTAGTAGGAACTCATAGAAACATAGTTTTCAACACCATTCTAAAATAAACATAGTTGCAATAGCTTAGTTATAGTTATAACCGCAGTGCTGTTGCAACAAGAAGTTCAAATAAAATTGCATAGATAGGAATCACTATACAAAATATTCAGTTACAATAGATTTGGTTAGTATTTGCAATAATTTTAGTTTAGTTGCGACTACAAGTTCAAAATTAATATACAAAATGTTCAGTTACAATAGAATTGATGTGTATTTGATTGATGTGTATTTGCAACTAAACTAAAATTATTGCAAATACTAACCAAATCTATTGTAACTGAATATTTTGTATAGTGATTCCTATCTATGCAATTTTTATTTGAACTTCTTGTTGCAACAGCACTGCGGTTATAACTATAACTAAGCTATTGCAACTATGTTTATTTTAGAATGGTGTTGAAAACTATGTTTCTATGAGTTCCTACTAGTTTGTGTATTTTTGTTGTTGTAACTCTTTCTTTTTTTTCTTTTTTCAGCTAAAGAGTATAATTGGACCTTGTTATCAAGAACTCCCCGCGCCTCTTCAGCTCCTATTGCGGCCCAGCTTATCCTCCGGCTCCTTCCACAGCCCAGCTTCTCATGCAAGTTCTAGTTATCATGGACATGTATTCCCTATTTCGGAAGCTACTTTTGGTGGTGTTATAGCAGATCTTGTGATGCAAGATAAGAGGAAAGAAGTTGCACCGGCACTGAAAAAGTTTTGATGATGACATGAAAAGGTTTGACACAATGAGGCTTCCTGGGCGATTAGGCTACTTCTGGATGAAGCACACAATGAGAAAGCCAATGGGCTGCGGAAGGAGAGTGCAAATGGCATGTCCAGTGTGGAGTGGCTACTAATGACCTCCCACAATCCCTCGTCAAATTCTGGCATATGTGGACGTCAACCTCGACCAACATCATCATCTTGCTTTTAGTAGACTTATGTAGACCTAGCTAATACTCATGTATTGCCCATTTGATGTGACAAGATGATGTGGCATTTTGGCATGTTGCCATTGTAATTTTGAATTCTTGAGTTGCTAGATTCTTTTTGTACTTAAACTTGTTTGTTTGTGGTGAGAAAAGACGAGAGAGCGGCATATCTTTTTGTCTAAATGTTGTTGTTTTTCCTATTGGAGGTGGCATGTTACATTGCGACTACGGATTGTGACTATGGTGACTATGGATTTTGTTTTGTGCTGCCAGCACGCTTTGTTGGAAATGTTTATGACATTTGTTACGTTGTGACTCAATTATATCTTTTTTTGCAACCGGTATACATACCTTGTTGCAACTCGACGTTCAATGTGTTGCAACTGGTATTAGTAATATATGGTATAGCAACTGAGAATAGTACTTGTTGCAAGTAGACATTGAATATGTTGCAACTGGTACCAGTAATATATGGTTTTGCAATTGGGATTCGAACTTTGTTGCAACTAGACATGAAACATGTTGCAACTGGTATGTTTTACTATGATGTAACTCGGCAATATATTAGTAAATAAGACTCACTCATCTCTCAATTAAGTCAGATTCTTGCAAGTATAAACAAGTTGTTCCAACCGCCTATCATGCTGCAAAATCGAGCGTTTCAACTATGTTGCAACATTAATTACCACTCCTCTTTGACTTTGAATATTGTAATTTCACTACAAAATGATAGTAAATGATAGTGTATATAATTGCACAAGAGATGATTTTGATTGAAACTGATTGCAACTGTAAAAACTACACAATTTTGGTGTTGCAACTGTGTCCCTCCAATTGCAACTAGCATCCCTGCAAAAGTTGCAACTGGCATCCTAGTTGCAATTGCGATTGGTGTTGCAACTGGAGTTGCAACAAATGCAGAGGAACGGATCTCTATCGACTCGCTCGCAAGAAATTGCATCGATTAGTGGAGTTGGGTCGACAATCCACCATGGACTTGAGGTTTTTGAGCCATAGCAACAATCCAGTGCAACAAACAACCATCAATTTTGAGGACGGAATAGTTTTCAATGGAGAAATTGAGATTTTCCGCATGAAGTCAATGCGGATTGGCTCTGTTTTTTCGGGAGCAGCATGATGTCCGTTGAAGAAGAGGAATCGCGGATCCGTGTAGAGCAAGGAGTGCGTCGTCCCTAGCGTGACTCCTCCTAGGTGCCCTCCGCGCTTGTTACAGGAGCTCGATTCCTCCAAAGAGCTGCGAGGGAGGCCCATGGGGACGATGGGGATGGTGTTTGGGACGAGAGCGCCACCCGCCCCCGCGCCCGATGTGAGCGGGGTCTCGATCACCCGCGTGGGGGGAAGAAGGCTGGCTCGGTCAGTTGGCCTATGCGCAGCGCAAGCGTCGTCTGCGCGTATGCGCATAATAGACTCGTCGTATGTATATATATATTATTTGGTTAATGGATCAAATAGCTTAAGATAGTGCATCTGAGTTTTCTTTTATTTTGATTAAAGTGAAGTGGTTCTTCTGCATGTTCTGTTAAGGTTATTGTCAGTTACAAGGATTCTTTTTTCTTTGGTTTCAAGAAGCAATTCTGCATGCTTAGTGTTAAGGGAACAGAGTTCGAGTTGCTATTCTATTATCGTTCATATGACTCCGAATGCTCCCAGGAGATATATAGTTGCAGTCCTTGCATCCTGATTATCTTTTAATGGGTTTTTCGTTATTATTGAATCCCACTCCCTAATTCGTTCACATATTTTGGTTCTTTGCATGCTATGTTCCTAGATTTACTAGATTGGAATGCTCCAAAATCTGTTCTTTTCTTGCTCTCTTCCTGCCTATGTAACTACAACTTGTGTAGCTGTGTGGTTTCAAGTCCCCTATATACTTTCATTTAAATAAGGGTATTTGTTTACTCAATTTTTGCCCATTGACTATTGTGCCCTGTTACTATGTCGAATTGAGTGAAATCTGAATGCATGCGCCATCGTATTGTAGTTGACCTGAATAAGAAGAAAATATCTACGGGGTGCATGTCAGTAGTTGATGTAATCCAAATTTTTTTTACTACAAGTATTTAGCTGACATCATAAACTCTATCAGCTAATATGAAACGTTTTATTAGTATCCTCTCTATCCAGCTAACAAAGATAACTTCGAACAAAATATGTAACGAGCACCAAGCTATTTTACTTGCCATGGAAATCATTAACCCTGTGGTCAAGTATGAATGAATAACTTTGCATCTCAAATGCCGTTTGGTTCTCATGTCAGGTCCATGTATATAGTTTCAATAGCACTAAACTGAAGAAAATCCATGGCAAGTGAAACAAAATTCCCAGAGGTTCAGTCGATCGTGTTTATAGAACTAATGCTTGATCAATATCGTTTATTTGGAAAACCAATCATTGCTACTGTACTTTATTGCACTATTTCGTCCTAAGACAATGCATTGCTGCTTCTTTTTTCAGGTTTACATGAATTCGACCTTCGACGTGGAAGGAATTTTTATTGCGAAAGTGCAGAGAGCAATTTCTGTTCCAATGCTGCTGTGAATATCTGATATTGTAATGTTGTAGGATCGGCTGTGAGCCTGTGACTTGTAAAGACGGCTCATGTTCTAAATGCCTTGTATGTAATCAATTGTATTTGGCCCAGTTTCAGTACTGCTAATAGTAAAGATGATTGTTTTGGTTAGCAGAGGCCACCTTGATTCTACTTGGTTATCATTTCATTTCTTATTTTTCTATGGCATGCTCTTCGACATTATCCGTAACCTGCGACATGCTCTTGGACATGCATGTAATGTGCCCTGTCGATTGGATTTATTTTTTTTTGATTCATACAGTTTGGACTGTAGATGGTTGATGTGATTTCGTTGTCATAAACAATAGAGCAATTGATCCACAGTCGATCTGACTAGCAAATTAGGTACTGAGATGTTCCTGGTATTAAGATAAATAGTCTGATGTGCCGTTTATGAGCTGTAGCAATCTTGTTTGTGGTAGGAGAAAAAAAAAGATCCATTGTCATGACTTGCTCATCCAAAGCATTGTTTATGAATTCTTCGTGTTGGGGTAATGTCAAATCTGTTGGCAAGATTTTGTTAGCCCGTTGCAACGCACGGGCATCCAACTAGTGATAGCAATTAACAAGTGAATGTGTTAATCTTGACCAGTCCAACAAATATGAAAAGGAGATGTTATCCTAACAAATGTGAAAAGAAAATTGCCGACTTCTCTGATTTTTTTATGACACTAAGAAATGAAAAAGGGTCACTTTTAGCTTGGAAGTTGAAACAGAAACATGAACCTATCTAAGATTAATATATATGCTTGAACTGATCCAGAAAAATCTGTTCGTGAACGTGCGCCATTTATTTGTTTACTATATATAGGTGATGATCTAATCAGATCCAAGATGCGTGAAAGGCTAAATAATCCAAGAAAAAAAATGCTAAACCACTTGTGGATACTTGCACTTCTCTTTTTGATTGGACACGTTACTTCTAGAAGTTCAATGACAAAGTAGACACTATCTTGGTTCATTTAACGTCCCTCTTGGGGAGCATATAATATTGATTATACATAAATTCAATTATTAATCTTTTCTATTTAACATTTTATAAATTACTATTTCCATAATAGCACATGAAAAACTGAACTTTTAAGAACTGTTGTGATACAAATGTGGTCATGCCGGACACCTTGGAGTGACTATGTTCATAACTCACATGACCAAATGGGTCTAGTTCGTGAAACTTTAGCTCAATGAAATTCCCCAAAAAATGGAGACAGTTTCCCTAGTTTGCCTCAAATTATATGTTGATATATAGGTCAATCTTTAGAACATTATCGTCAATGAAGAAAGATTATTTACAAAATACCATCAGAAAAAAAAACTGAAAATGATATGAGTTATTATCAATTATCACTGCCAAATATGTCATCCAAACTGAAAACGACATGAATTGGGAATAACCGAAGCTTCCGAAAATATCATATATTCTGGACCAGCCTGTGTCGTAGCGTTCACCTCTAGTGGTTCTAAATCAAGTGATCGAAAAACATTACTCCATATAGCAAGCACCAAGCACTAGCATATAAAACACAGAACAAAGGAGCATATGAACAACGAGATGGTTTGTGCCGGCCGGGTGCCCTGGCCAAGAGGGATTTGCAATGGAAAAAGCGCCAAACATGGGTGTTGAATTGGCAGTGCACCAACCCACTAGCAGACATGATCTGTATGAGAATCTTGACCTTGGCCGCTTGCAAAATAATGCAAGACTCAACCCTAGCAGAAGGGGCAAGCAAGCAGATTCCATGGCTGCGTCGCGTCGCCCCCACCAAAATCTGATGGGGGATACTGCTGGCCTCGACAAAGGGGCACACACAGATCAGCGATGAGGCAGGGACCCTTTTGCCACCTGTCTTCTTTTTTTTTTTTTGACGGAAAGAGGCAGGTGTTCTGCCGTTTCATTAAAGGAGGAGAAAAAGCAGAGGAAATACAAAATGTTCTTACAGTTGCACTGGCAGCTTAGACTGCCACAAGGAAAACAGCAGATTAAAGGAAAAGAAAAGGAAAGACAGCCCAAGCTGTGTTAAAACAGAAACCAAAACGATTAAAGCATTACTCAACTTCAACAACGGTGGGCAACAACACAAGATCTCCCATTGCTCTACTGTATTGATCAACATCTTCTTTAGTTAAGAAAGCAACCTGTAGCTCATTCATCTCCACACCTTGGAATATTCGTCTATTTCTTTCCTTCCAGATGTTCCACCATGTGTAGAAAATGATCCCAGTGTGAGTCCTCTTGTTCTCTTTCGGCATGCTGTTTGTTACCACCAGTAGCCAACTTGCCACATCAACATAGCTCCCATTAGGAGGCGGCAATCCCTGCAAAGAGAACCAACTGCATATTTTGTTAGCAACTTGCTTCGCAAAACTACATTCGATCAGCAAGTGATTTGGTGTTTCTGCCTCTTTCAAGCATAAAGGACAGATCACGCCATTATCCCATCCTCTGCTCTCTAGATTGTCAGCCGTCAACATCTTTTCATGCATTGCTAGCCATGCGAACATGATGACGTTCGGCTCAGCCTTGGCTCTCCATAAATTTGATGTGTCAAAAGGGCTGTAGGTGCCCGTGAATTGCACCAAGTATGCTGACTTGGATGAATATACCCCATCAGCAGACCATCTCCATTTTATTGTGTCCTTGCTGCCTGCCCTCAGTATTACATCTCTTAATCTTTGCCATAGTTCACATATTCCACAATTTGTTCAGTCGTGGTTATTTTCCTCACCGACTTAATCCAATTGCCACCCTCTAGCTCCTTGGCTACTGTTCTATTCTTAAATCTTGTCAACTTGTATAGGTTTGGTGCCATGTCCTTTATCTTTTCTCCATTTAGCCAACGGTGATGCCAAAAAAGGGTCGTCGTTCCATCACCAATGGAGATTTCTGTTGATAGATCGAACAGGGCCATGTCTACCTCAGTACAAGGTGTGTCCATACCTCTCCATGGTTTTTCTTCTTCTGACCATTCGTGCCACAACCACCTTTGTCTGAGTGCCGACCCAAATTTTTCCAAGTCTAGGAGGCCCAGCCCTCCTAACTCCCTTGGTCGTTTCACCATCGGCCAGCATACAAGGGCATGGCCGCCACAATTCTGCTCGCTATCTTCTCCCTTCCATATGAAGTTGCGCCGAATCCTATCAATTCTCTTTGTGACCCACTTAGGAAAAGGAAAAACGGTTGCATGGTAGGACACTATGGAAGTGGGCACAGACTTGGCAAGTGATACACCGCCAGCTCTTGGCATTTGCTTCCCTTTCCAGCTTGGTAATTTTCCTCCAATCTTATCAATTAGCGGCTGGAAATCCACCTTGCGCAACTTTCTCGTGTGTAACGGCAGACCCAAATATTTACATGGGAATGTCCGGAGGTTTCCGGGGAATGTCGTGAGCTATTGATCCATCTCAATGTCGGTGCACTTGATTGGGAAAATCTCTGTTTTTTGCAGATTAATTTTTTCCCCGATGCCTCTCCAAAAAATTCTAATAGAGCTCTTAGAGCTTGTAGCTCCTCAACTGATGGGTTTGCAAAAATGGCTGCATCGTCTGCATACATGGATATTCTAACTTTTGTGGATCTGGATAGCACTGGTTTTAGTATTCCATTCTCTACGGCCATTTGGAGGATTCTCTGGAGAGGGTCAATAGCGAGAATAAATAACATCGGGGACAAAGGATCCCCTTGTCTGAGGCCTCTCTTGTGCACAATCGGATTTCCTGGCGTCCCATTCAGCAAGACTCTTGTCGATGATGTTGCTAAAATTATGCTTATCCACTCTCGCCATCTGTGCCCGAAACCTAGTCTCTCTAACAGTTCAAGTAGGTATGACCATAGTACCGAGTCGAATGCCTTTGCGATGTCCAGCTTGATGAAAAGCGATGGCCTTTTTCTTTTGTGAAGCTCCTTTACTAAACTCTGGACATAAACAAAATTATCATGGATGCAGCGTTTTTTCACGAATGCACTTTGGTTTGCTGAAACCAAGCTCTGCAGTTTTGGCGCCAATCTACTAGCCAGAATCTTGGAAAAAATCTTTGCCACACTGTGTATAAGGCTAATGGGCCTATAATCAGAGACTTTTGTGGCCTGCTCTTTCTTTGGCAATAAGACTACATTTGCCGAGTTTAGCAGATTAAATAAGTTCCCCCTCAGCTGCGACAGTTGCCCAAAAACATGTAGAAGGTCTGCTTTGATAATACTCCAGCATTTGACAAAGAACAGGCCAATATACCCATCCGGTCCCGGTGCTTTCTCCTTCGGCATGTCCATAACTGCCCGGTGAACTTCCTCCTCCGAGATGTCCGACTCCAAGTCTTGTAAATCCAGCTGCTCGTAGTTCAGGCCCTCCCAATTTAACGTCATATTTCTTCTTTCTGTTTGTCCTAGTTGACTCCCAAAGTGCCTCTCAATTTCTTTTTCCTTGTCTGAATGACTTATTGCAAGTCCTTCCTCTGTTTGCAGCAATTGAATGTGTTTTTTTCTTTTTCTTCCATTGGCCCTTATGTGGAAGAGCTTGGTATTTGCATCTGAGCATCTGATGGTTGTTAATCTAGCACGCTGTCGTGCCTTTATCCTGTCAATCGCAAGCAGGCCCTGATATTTAAGCTTTATTCGCTTTCTAAACTCAATTTCTGCACCACTTATATGCCTTTGTTCCTCTGCCACGTCAAGCCTCCAAATGACCTCTTTGGCTACTGCGATCTGCAGTTTGATATTTCCAATCTGTGCTTTTTGCCACTGCCGAAGCGCCTTTGCCGTTCTACACAGTTTTACATGTAGCTTCCTCATTGCATCCATTGCCTGAACTGGTTTTTGCCAAGCCTCCTGCACAACCTCTATAAAACCAGGCATGTGTATCCAAAAGGACTCAAAACGAAAGCCTTTGTAAGTCCTTTGTCTGGTGTCTCCTTGCATGATCATCGGACAATGGTCTGAAAGCATAGATGGAAGTGCTTGGAGGTGGGCTGTCGGAAAAAGATCCTCCCATTCAATCGTGTGGAAAACTCTGTCTATTCTCGTCAATGTTGGTGTTTCTTGCTGGCTTGACCACGTGAATTGTCTTCCACTCAACTGCAGCTCCTTCAGTTCTAGATGATCAAGTGTGGATTTAAATTTCCCCATAAGCCGCCGGTTTAATCTATTATTGTTTTTATCCTCTGCTTTGTAAATTAGATTGAAATCTCCTGTTATTGCCCATCTGCTTCCCACTGTCAATCTGATCTGTTTCAACTCCTCAAGGAAATTTAGTTTCTCCGGATCCTCTTGTGGACCGTAAACTCCTGTTAAAAACCACTCAACCCCTTCATTCAGCATCTTTATATTCACTGTCAGTGTATTTGTAGTTCTAGCAGAGGATACTATACTGAAGAAACTGTCACATGCAGCAATAAGAATTCCTCCTCGGACTCCGTCAGCCAGCAGGTATGAATAATTCTGCACAAATTGAGGCCCAATGTCTCCATAATTATTCTGTCATCTATTACTTCCAACTTTGTCTCTTGTAAACAGACCATAGTGGCACTTGTGGACTTTATCATTTCCTTTACAGCGCCCCTTCTTATGCTCCCATTCAGTCCACGAACATTCCAGTTTAAAAGCATGACATTACCCTGGGCCATAATAAAACAGGTTTTCCACCAACAGACGCATGATCCTTGCCACCAGGGCCACAACAGAAAACACGAGTATATTATTTTTCTTGGGCGAAATTTGACAGACATACATGAGATCGGCATCACTAGGGGACTCCGCTAAGGCCTCCCTCGACCATCGACAACACATGCCAGAGAAACAAAAATAAAACAACAGCCAGGTGCTACATCCCATGATGCAGCCCCTCCAACAACCTTTCATGGTTGCACACCTTAACATTTCCCAGTCTTTGCAACCCCTTTTTTGCCCCCTTTGGTCTTCTTCTTGGTGTCGATGTTCATTGCCTTCAGGAGGTCTTCAATGGCGTCCATTACCTCCTCGGATAGTGGGCCCTCAAACAGTTTCACAAATTTGCTGCGCAAATCCTCAGTCATTTTACCATCAGGGGACAGGTTCCCTAGCTTCTTTGAGAGCACCTCCTGTGCCAGTTCCTCGGAGCTTTTGTTCCCTATCACCTTCCTTTTTTCTGCAATTCGACCACTCCTTCACAGCTTCTTTTGCTCTTCCTCATCCAATTTGGCTTCAGGTTTCTTTGTCACAGGGGTGGAGAGCATTGGTGGCGGCACAGATGCAGTAACATGTGCCATGAAATCTCTAATGCACATGGTGGCATCAGCTGTCTTCTTTTTTGCTTGGAGATCTCTTTTGCGTAACATGATCTGATCCGGACAGTGGCAAGGAATGGCGTACGTACGTTGCATTTTCAGTTTTCAATCCCGAATGGTTGTACAATGGAGACAATCATGTGGCATGTGAACACATATATGACCCTAAGTCCCTAACTTCATCAAGAGTTAGGGTCATCATTAGCAGTTTCGGCGATGTTGATTTCCAGTGGTTCTCTATCTGAATTTTGTAGTATACTAACACGGGTATATGTTTCAACTATAGTACATTCAACTTGTTTACAAGACACTTGAAAACTTACTTTGCATTAGGATACTAACTATAGTTCATTTACAGTGTCCTACAAACAAAGCTTTTTTTGGTTTTGTGTACTACAGACAAAACCAACATTTTATTGTGTCCCTTAGACAAATGAACCATGAAAAAAAGTTGTCTTGCCTCGATGAGACAACTCACAAGTAGATGGTATATATGCATGCCATTATAACCTGGTGACCTGTAGTACGTGAAAATATTCTTAAGCTTGGTCGAGAAAGTGCGCCTCGTTTACGCTTCCAACAATCGCGAGTCTCCAAGCTTGGATCCAAGCTTGGAGGCTTGTTCTTCTCAAGCTAGGCACCCTTTCCTTTTAGAGGCTCAAGGCAGCTTTTTTTTACCAGCACCAAGCTTTGAGCGTTTCACCTCGTAACGAGCCTCCAAAAGCTTTGCAGCAGATGGATCGTCACACATTCCACATTCCGAGCACGAGATGGCATCATGTCTCAAAACGAAATGCTGGCACCGTGCGTGAGAGGTCTCGTCGGATTCGCCTTGAGCTATCTATCACTGATTCACCGGCATCTTTGAAAGGGTGCGCAGCTACATGGCTCGGAGGAGGATCCATTCCAAGCTGCGGCCTCGAGATACGTGCGGTCGCTGATGGCTTGTTGCCTTGTTGTTTGTTTTTGCTTGGTCATTCGCCTCGGTTAAAGCCCTAATAATCATGGGCGACAAGAAAGGTGGTGACACAAAGGCAAGAGCAGTAACAGTAGCAGGGTATGGAGGACGGAGGGGCATAGCATAGCAGCAGCGACGATTCCTGTCTAGGACGACAGACAGAGAAGCAGGAATTACAGAGACAGGATGAATCTCCGCACGGTGAAAACACTCACACAGAGGCGTCAAGCCAAAGCAACGAAGAATGGGGTCGCAGAGCAGCCGCTGCCGCCCTTGCATGCCATGCCGGTCGCGGTAAAAAAAGGAGTGAGTAATCAATCTTTGAGCCCGTGAGTGTAAAATTAAAAAGACAGCATCACAGCACACAGCTATGCTGAACAGGGGTCAAGAAGAAGATAACCACGACGTGCTGTCACATCCGTCGGCCGGTGGAGCCACTCATTGCTGCTACCACTGTCCTAGCTAAGCTAGTGGCTGCTAGGCACTGCCCGATCATGGGCTCCTCCGTCATGACCTGGTGTCTGGCCGGTCGTCGTCACCACCCAACATGGTACAATCAAAAACTCTACGCTCTCTGCCGCTACTACATGATCATCAGGATCTACTTATAACCGGAGGGAAATGGGCAGACAAATGTGCGGTTGTGTCGAGTCCAGGATCCCTGCAAATCCGGCTCGATCGTCTCCAGAAATATGGAGCGAGTGATGTGAAAGGGAAAGGAGAGAGCGAGCGAGAGTGACAGGAGAGAGACACTGGAGACACATGTCTTACGGGATTTTCTTTTACGCTCTGTTAATTTGTTGTCGTTAGGACAACAGCTCTAATTCAAAAGCTAGCGTTTATATGTGTGTGTGTACGTACGAAGCTGACAACAGGAAATTGTGTGCGTGCGTGTGTGTTTTGAACAAAATCTCCGTAAACCAGAGCCTCAGACCAACCAGTGAACGAATTCTTTGAACAGCAGCACAAGTTGCACATGGTCCACGCAGCTCAAAGTCAGTGGCGAGTCCAGCCGGCGGGGGGTGGGCCGCGGCCCACCCCCAAATTCAGCCCAATTCGTTATTTTAGCACTGTAGCAGCGTAAACAGTGCAATTTTTCTTTTTTCCCCATTTGTTTTTCCCTTTTCGGCCCACCCCCGTGAGCCCGATTAGTTTCCGGCCCACCCCCAATATTGGGCCTAGACTCGCCACTGCTCAAAGTCCCTCACAAGGGCAGGCGTTGTTGCATCATCGCCAGCGTAATGCAGCAGCGGCACCACCCATGGCCTTTGCCATCCACTAGTGCGTAGCTGTGGGCCCGCTCGTCCGGTGGCAGGAAGGGGAAGGCGAGAGAGGCCCACGCGGAGCCTGCCGCGTATGAGAGAGAGAACGAGATGCCCGCAGCGGCAGGGCAGCGAGGCCCACCCAACACATGCCCCGCGCAGCTCCGGGCACTGACCCCCCTCATCAGCGAGTGGAACGCAATGTACCAGACACAGACATTCCAAGCAAGCTCCATCCACATGTTCCCCAAAAAAAAAAAAAGCAAGCTCCATCCACACGGCCATGGCTAATCATGATGGCACCACCGCTAGATTACTAACGAGTACACCACAAACAGTAGTGACCGGTAGGGCATGGCCGGCCGGCCTAGAACAAAAGGCAGGAGAGGGGTAGAGGCATGAGCGAGCGGGACGACGATGCAGGGGATCGGAGGAACAGTGCCATACGCGCACGCGAGAGCTTTGTTGCGATTGCGAACGCAACGGAATGGCCTGGCCTGTCGTTGGTCTCCAGCACCCAACAGCTGCGACCATCAACTGCTTTGGTGCGTTGTGGTAGCAGAGCAGCTACTACCAGGCAGGGAAGCGAGACCAGAATAACAATGCAGCAATGTAATGGAGCACGTGCGTGCATGTTGGTTGTCCGAGGCAGCTACAGCGAGCGTCAACTCTGGTCTGGAAACGCTTTGCTTAGCATGAGAACGATGGATCAGAGGACATCAATGCATATTGCATGCAGCCTTCTAAAAAACAGAGGCCTTAGTTACTCTTTCATCTAATTTCACTACAAGGGTAGTAGCGCGGTCTGTAGTAATGGACAAGGCATGCATTTGGCACGAGCGGGAAAACACGAGAAAGGACACCTCTAGTGTTACAAGCTGCAGGGCTATACCTATGTACTACTACTTACTACTAGTAATCAACAAACAGTGCCAGTGGCGTGCTCTACCAGCCGTATATGGGGTTCTGTACCTGTGGAGGCAGGAAGCGGAGGTCCGAGCTATGCTGCTTGTTGTAGTTCAGTGTTCCCGGGATGGCTCCCGTCGACAGTCTGAAGAGCTCGTTGCCCGTGAGGCAGTAGTGGGCGAACACCAGGCCGCCGTCCACCACGTCCGACATATTGGGCAGCGAGACTGATTTCCGCATCCTTGTGTTCGCACTCGCGGCGTGTTCAGTGGTGTTGGCGCCGTCGCTGCCGGTGGTGTTGTTGTTCAGGAACTTGTCCAGCTCCGAGTCCTCCATGAACCGCTGGGTGGCGGCCTCCCATGAAAGGTTGTACCTTTGCTCAGGGGTGAGCGGCTGCGGGTCGCGGGTTATGGCTTCCTTCACTTTGGCCACAAAGTCCTCTGAGTCCTTGTATGTTAGGCAGTTGGGGAACGACCTGAAGAACTCATTGGATGGGTGGTCCGCACATATGACAAACTTGCCCATCGCAAGCGCCTCAGCGGTCGCGGTACAGAGGACATCGCTAATGCTTGGGTTTATGAAAACCTTGTACCTGAAAATAGAGGAAGAGACATTCAAATTAAGGACATCACATCCACAGACGTAGGACGATAAATGCTTATGGTAGGACGGTAGTTGAGGGGTTCTTGGTCTTTACCCATGAAGAGAATCATCAGCGTGGTCCCGGCCTTTATGAAAGTCAAGGTTCAGATTCAACTTCTTGGCAGCCGATTGCACTTCATGCGAATTTCACCATTTCCATAGATGTCCAACTTGAACTCTTCCAAATCGCTCTTGTGCTTCGCAAACAAATCTATCAATTCTCTGTAACCCTTGGCCCACACCATCTTCCCAAGAAAATATGCTCCTTTTGAGAAGGATTGCTGTCCAGATTCCCTCTGTGCTGCTATTCTCTCCCCGACTTCCAGGAACTTGGGATTAACACCATGCACATTACAGATCATTGACTTGGGCAGATCTTGAGTAGCACCTGACAGTCGCAAGATCTACACATCAATGACACCATTAGCCCACATACAATAAACAACCAACAATCTGTTTTTTTTTCAAATAAATGCATCCATGATGCACATGCAAAAACATTAAACATCAGTAAAATGATGGGGACAATAAAGTACCTTATTGCAGTAAGCTCTGGCAACCATGTTGTTGATATGCTTAACAAAAAATGCTTGAATAGCACCATTCTTTTCCCTCTTGATGTGCTCTAAATAGTTTGTATGTACGACACCAACGACATGATTGAATTTATCTGTCCACCGTTTGCCATGATGGTACCAGTTGAGGTGCTCAGGCTCTTCTAATATCGCAATATCAGCTTCCTTTGATGGTATAACCTGTGAAGTATCCCCCGCAGGAATGATACTTCTCCTTTCTTTCTGAAACTGCAGTCCAAACAAATTCAAATCAGATAATTTAAGCAAATATTGAAATATTGCGCAGAATAAGAGAAACGTTACCTTTCCAGGGTAAAATGATATTTTAAAGTCCGTCTTGAAACCAACTCTTTCCTCCAGCCAATTTCTCATATAAGTTTCCTGCTCTTCTGGAGAATCAAAAGTCATGCTATTGGGATAGACAAGTTCTTGATCTGACTTGCAAAGCCAGGGCACTACCAAGGTTACATCTTGCTTGGAAGATTTAGACAAGTATGCGGCACGAAACAAAGGATTCACAGCCGTTCCAGTCATCCAGGGAAGACTGGCAGTAGTGACTATGGCAACATGCCTCTTGTTAGTTATGTCACACTTTGGCCCGTCATTCCAAAATCCACCTTCATAACGGTGTCCTGTACTTTGTAGGACACTTGCTATTCTGAGGTCAAGTTCATCCCCAACATGGTCATTTCTGAATGACGAAGGCTCACTTGTAGACAAAAAATTATCTGCCTGGTGGTCCTTGCGTTTGCTGCATAGAGATTCCACCAACTTGTCGCACACATCTACACCACATGAGGGAAAAATTAGCTCAACAAAGGCTAACATTCCAATTGGGAAAAAAATTGAAATAAAATCAAGCATCTTACCTCTTTTTATACCAAGTTGGTCAAACAATGGTCCAGATTGCTTTAGAAATAAAGCAAAAAGTTCTCCTAAATCTAGCGGCGGAACTTCCTGCACAGGAGCGAGAATGATCTTAAAAGTGCAAATGCAAACAAAACTATGTATAGCTACATCGATACTAAATAAACTGTGTTTTTTACGGAAGGTGAAAAAGGAATCTAATGATACCAGTGTTTCTGAAAAATGCGACATAGAATGACCAACCAGATTACATATTTATGGTGAAATGGGTAATAGTCTGCCTATTTCATAATCATAGTACATGCAAAAGAAACAAGATGCAAGCAGCACTTAACATATCTATTTGAATATTGTTCAGATTGAATATATCCTTCTTTTTCTTTTTGGCGAAACAGATTGAATATATCTTGCAATAGTCACTATCGCAAAGGATTCATGTTGCAAGAAGCATGCCTCTAGACCCCAATAAACTAAAACTAGCATACGTCCAAAAGCTATTGTCCTCGACCACATAGTGCAATAGGATGTAAATCCAGATGAGTATATGACTAACCTCAGATCCTTCAGGTGCAAAGCTCATCGATTTCTGCAATAATAAATGCAAGAGTACATCAATTCAGTCTGCTCCTACATGTGTTCAATCAGTAGAAGATTTACAAGAGCTTCACAGAACAAGCTTAAGTACAATCCATGTGCTGGCAGACAATAGTAATATATGATTTCCAGATTATAAATATATTGGATGACAATGACTTCAATGCGGACTGCTGATTTTTCTTGGCCAAAATTCAAGGTGTCAACATTCATACTTGTATACAAATCTAAAACTGAAGAAAACACAAGACAAAAGACTACTACAGAGACAACTTCATGAGTTTCAACCTCTACTTTATTAAGACCACTAACTGCCTTAGCCTAGTACACAAGATGACAAGAAGCAATTCAAATGCTATCAAGGTCCAATTAATCAGCACGGCACGAGCTGCAATGTGTCCTTAAGTATTTGACAGCTACAGCAAGCCAATTTCCAAACATGTGACCTGACCTTCTGGTCCTAGAAGTCTAGAACCTTCTGAGAACTAACAATTTGATCGGAATGAATAATTTGGGAACTAGTTGGTAGCTGTCATCACCAAGCCTATTATGGGTTTCAATCACACATGTTTTCTAAGTGTCTTTTGCGGAAGCAGTTCTCAGGATTCATGGCTCTCTTAAATTTTTGAAAACTGAACTGATGTACTCTTGCATTTCTTAATTCTGGTTCACCAGGAAATTCAGTTCGAATCCCATAATAGGCTTTTCCCTTCATACTGCAAGCATAAAAGTTTACGAATTGAAGCAAATTATCAATACCATCAGTTCGTGGTTCCACTAATTTTGAGTTGTATTCGATGTGGAGAGTGTTACGAACAATTTCAGCAATGACATTATGCCTGGATTGAGGGTTGAGAAGCTCACCAAGCTGAGCTTGACCTTGTGGAGCATGTCGCTGGCGGACTGCCCCTGCGTGGTCCGCTCGAGCTCCTTGAGCCGCGCCTTGACCATCCGCACGAGCTCCCACTCCTCGGCCTCCTCCTCCCACCTCCACTTGGCCGCCCTCGCGCCCTTCCACCCCTCGACCTCGAACGCCTTCCTGATCGCGGACAGGTCCAGCTGCGTCCGCCCCGAGGAGGCCGAGGAGGTGTAGGCGCGCCGGAGCCGTGCGAAGAGCTCGGGCTCCGGGACCGGCGCGTTGAGGAACGTCTCCAGCTCCCCGGCCCGCGCCCGGATGAGGCGCAGGTCCTCCCGCAGGCTGCGGGAGAGGTAGGACAGCGCGCTCTCCCCTGACGCTGACCCGCCGCCGCCGGTGCTGGCCGCTGCCGCGGCGGCCGGGCGGGTGTCGACGCCGAAGCGGGCCATGGCTCGCCGGGTTGGGCTAGGGTTTTGCTTTTGCGCGGCGGGAAGGGGTAGTGGTGGAGGTGGGGTTGCCGAGGAGGAGGCGGTGGTGGAGCGGGGGATGCGATAGGAGAGGATGGGGCAGGGCGGCTGGGGAGGAAGAAGCAGCAGTAGTGGAGGAGATTTCGCGGGCCCCCGCGACGCTGAGGTGGCGGCCCGCGGGTGGTGAGGTGGACCAGATCCAACGGGAATATCAGTGGCCCAGATGAAGCTGGAGAGCAACGGACGGTACCTGATGCTTCCAGCTGGCGACGCCCACCCCCGAGATAGGACATGAATTTCATGTGAATTTGATGTATGGGAGATTAGATTATCATGCAGGATTCCCCCTCCTTTTATTTTCTGATGAGGGAGTTCGTGTTAACAAGATTCTGTTAGTTTCAGACCTGCATTTGGTCATATGGGTTTGGTACAGACAAGGGATTTATTAATTCTCTCCAAAGCAAAGATATAATTTTTTTTTTGAACCTCTCACATCTGAATATAAATGTAGTATCTGTTCATGTACATTCAAGGAGACACGACTCACTCAAACACACACGAACACCCCTACATCTATACCCAGAAACAACAAAACGCGTCCATCGAGAGATTATCGGAAACATCCGATGCACGACTGTCACCACGCGGTGAGAGGTACCAAAGAGACAAAGCCAACGAACCCATCGCCCAACCGAGCCATAGATCCGCCGACAACTCTCCACTACACTCCACAAGCTCAACGGCGACGGCGGAGAGAAAGACGTCGTCAAGACGGCGGAAGCTTGGGAGACTTAATCCACTAAAACGCGTCGTCATCGCCGCTACTCCGACACGTCGGGCAAAAGTTTCACCATACCGCCGCTCTAGCCAGGAATGACAGACAGCTTCGACGACAGCGGCAGCCCAACCGGGCCACACGGCGGAAGGAGATGGACCACGATGGGCCTCACGCTCACCATCTGGAGCACGGCAGCACACGCCAACAACGACGCACGCGGTGCAGCGCCTAAGGTCCGCCTCCACAACACCGGGCCGCCGTCAAGGACCGCCGCACACCTGAGGACAAGAACAGACGGAGGGAAATAAAGCTCCACGAGGCCTCACCGGAAGACCCGCCACCGTCTTCGACGCCACATCTTCCAGATCCGCAGACCGCAGACTGCCGTAGCAGCCCGCAACCCGCCTGAGGAAGCATCCGCCCCCACCACGACGGAGATGCCGGGCCACCCCACAGACGGGACGTGGCCGCCGACCGCGCGCGCCGAGACGGCGACCTCCGCGCAGCTTCGGAGACGAACAAGGCCCACCAGAAGACGCCTTCGTCGACGGCACCACAGCTTCTAGATCCGCCACGGGAGAAAACGAACGAAGCTTGTATGGAAAACAAGCTCCCAAAATCCCCACCAAAGAAGACGTCGGTGGGCAACTTTATTCACCGATGGTCCGACTCACCGGCGAGCCCCGCCCGCAAGCAGCTACAGCAGCCTCGACAGGAACCAGCGACGCGCCGACCATCGGGAAACAAACTAGCTACCTAGATATAAACACTGAGAAGCTAAAAAGAGCGGACGACGAAGACTACTCACACTGATCACTACTGCTCACCAGTTCCGTCTTCTGACTTGTACACCAAAAAAACTGGAAGAATTCCGCACGTCTTTCCTGGAGAGGAAATTTTGATCCATGAAGAGAAACACTGACAAGTACATAGAAAATGACGCAAGTGCACATTTCTGGACTTGTAATCAGTGTTTAAAAAAGCGTCCGCTTCGGCCGCCTAGGCGCTGCGCGCTGCCCCAACGCCTCGCTTTCGTGAAAGCGATGCATTTAGGCGGTTGAACGCCTAGGCACCGCGATGTGCGATTAATCGACGCTTTTCGTCCGCTTTCTTCCGCTTTTCTGGCAGCTGAAGCGCGTGGAGCGGGCATGTACAGCCTATTCATCATGGAGTGCGCATAGACCAGCGAAAAACCTCTCCCGTTGGCCTGATTTGGTGTCATGTGGGCCATCGTGTGGGCTAGATGGGCCATCTTGTGGGCAGCTGGGACTTTTTCTAGATTTATTTTCTTTTTTCTTTTTATTTTTTATAGATATTCACCGCTTAATCGTGAACGCCTAGAAACGCCTAGGCGCCGCCTAGGCGGCCTAGGCGCTAGGCGGAGCCTCTCCGCTCGCTTTTCGTTTCCGCTTTTAAAACATTGCTTGTAATACGCGGATTAGCATGCATAGAACCAAGAGTGAAAGCAACGCTAACCGGAGCTCTGCACGGCAGCTCAGTTGGAAGTTGGAACCACGCGCACTCGCGGTGCTGCTCCATTAACATGTCCGAAAGCAACGGCCGCTCTTGGCAGACAGCTGTCGAGCGAACGCCGTCGCTACACGCGGATCTGATCTGGTAGTACATTCGTCGAACCTGTACCTGGAACCTGTACGAAGGCACGGCGACGAGTTCTTCCACACATGCCGCCGTTCCCGTCGAGCTCGGCTTCGGCTGCTGCCAACCTCTTGCCTCTGGGTGTCTCCCTCCATGGCTCTATCTGTCTGCGATCGGCGTCAGCTGAGGAATGCCTGCCTGACACGGGGAAGAGTTCACTCTGCCAACCACAGAATAATGGATTTATCGAACGTGTCGATAATTTTGCTCCTTCACGAGTCACTTTGGATGGCTTGTTTGCTTTGAGACCTGAGAAAATTGCCTGACTCAGGCACGGCTCCCAGGAGCGCTGCCTGGCCGCAGCAAAGCAAACACGATCATGCTTCCATGTCCATCCTTTTCTTTCCCCTGACAGGTTTGTTCCAGGCTGCAGTTGATTGCCTCCAGTGATGAGCATCTTTATCAGAATCTCTGAATATCCCTATTCCCAATTTTGTGGTGTTCTCTTGCAGCCATTCCTGAGTAACAGACAATTTGGATAGGTAAGATTGTTACTCCAAGCAATTGTGGCGTATCAGTATCCCTACTAACTTAATCCAGGCTGCAAGCCAGCAATTGAGGTTTCTTCAGTCGTCGTGTCTCTACTAGAATCTCTGAATTTCCTAGACACGACTTATCACAGCCATATCCAACGTCCACTGAAGGACACTAAAGACCAACAATCAGGTGCCGGTCTTCATGTCAACTCAAGAAGTACATTGACTGAATAAAAAAAACTCGACCTGCCGGGGGAAGCCCCCCCCCCCCCCCCCCCCCCCCCCCCGACGGCATTTCATTAAGGAGAAGAGCCCCTCACGCAGGCCGAGAAAATCCACCGAACCCCCTCCCCAACCATACACAGGGACTCAGCTGGCCGTTGTGAGCTGCGGCGCGAGTCTTTACCATGTGCTTTGGCCTAGTACATTGACTGAATAAATTTGGATGATGAGATTCCTACTCCAGGCATATGTCCCGCATACGGTACCAAGTACTGGCAGTAATGCGTTGAACACGAGAGACCTCTCTCCATTCCGATATGGTACCAAGTGCATTTTCCACCACAAAAACATGCCTGAACCCAGAAGCTTCTAGACAAGACGAATTCAAAACATGCCTCACCACAAGTTCAGGCAATGGCAACAAAGGATTTGTCAGTTTCATGGAATCCCATCACATCCCTTTTGCGTTAGCTTAAATTCTAACTCTTCAACCAATTACTCGTCTCACAACTTCCTCGTATAATTGGCTATTGCTGCTCTCTCTGCACCAAATCTTGATTCATCAAGTTAATAGGAAGAGCTTATAGTCCGGTCTCCAATTCTGGACATCAGAATTTGATGGAAGGACTTCATAGCATGTAGGCAGTCAAAGTATCTGTCCACGCAGTTGATTGTCTCCAGTGATGAGCATATTTATCAGAATCTCCGAAAATCCCTAGGCCCAAGTTTGTAGTAGTCGTTCTCTTGCAGCCATACCTGAGTTATCTGAACAACTCCAATGAGATGACAGGATTCATGTCTACTCAAACATGTTGGACACTGTAGCAGACAATTTGATAGCTAAGTTGTTCCTTCAAGCAATTGCAGAGTATCAGTTTCCATGCTAACTTACTCCAGGCTGCAAGCAAGAAACCGAGGTTTCTTCAGTAGGCATGCCTCGATTGGAATCTCTGAATTTTCTAGGCACAACTTTGCCTGGTATCACAGCCATATCCTAAGTCAACTGAAGGATCTAAAGACTAACAATGAGATGCCAGTCTTCATGTCAACTGAAGAAATGGAAACGAATAAATTTGGATGGTGAGATTTTTCTTCCAGGCATATGTCCAGTATAAGTATTGGCACTTGGCATTAGTGCGTTGACCACGAGAGACCTTTCCATTCCATCATGGTACCAAGTGCATTTTCCACGCATAAAGATGTCTGAACTCAGCAGCTTCTAGACAAGAAGAACCAAAACATGCCTCACCACAGTCCACATGTTCAGACAATGGCAACAAATGATTAGTCAGTTTCATGGAGTCCCATCAGATCCTTTTTGCATTGGCTGAATATTTAACTCTTCAACCAATTACTCGTGTTTCACAACTTCATCATATATTGGCTATTGCTGTTCTCTGTGCCCCAAAGCTGGCTTTATCAAGTTAATGTGAAGAGCTTATGGTCTGTGACGAGGGAACGGGCACAGCTCCTACCAGTCTCCAATTCTGGGCATCAGAATCTGATGGAAGGCCTTCATAGAAATCTTTACTTCTCTTAAAAACGCGAGTTGGTGAGTCGCGGCCGTCGTCGTGGGCGTGCCACTCGCGCCGACAGGTGGGGTCCACACGGTCCTCCTCGCCTCCCCATCCCGCAATCTTCTCCCCGCAATCGCCGCCCCGAAGATAGCACCACTCTTCCCCTCCCAAATCTCCTCCTCCCAGCGCCCTGTGGGTCGCCGAGCTCACCGCACCGACGCTGCACGTCCGCCGCCCAGCAATCCGCCCGAATCCGCCCTGCGTAGATCTATCACTGTGAGCCCAGAAGAGCCCGCCCTGCGGAGTGGCCGCCGCCGTTGCCGTGAGCCCGGGAGGGAGGTCGCCGGCGTCTGCGCGACCTCCGGAGTGGCCGCCGTCGTCGCCGCGAAGTCTGAAGTGCCCGCCGCCGTCGTTGCGAGCCCGGGAGTGAGGGCGCCGTCCTCACCGCGACCTCCGGAGTGGCAGCCGTCCTCACCGCGACCTCCGAAGTGGCCTTCGCCGTCGTCGCGAGCCCGGGAGGGAGGGCGCCGTCGTCGCGAGCCCGGGAGGGAGGGCGCCGTCGTCGCCACGGCCTCAAGGAAGGCTGCCGTCGCGAGCCCAGGATCCATGGATCTTCCGCTCAATTTGTTCTTCCGCTCGATTTGTTCTTCCGCCTGACTTGCTCTCCACCTGATTGTCCAATCTCTTTTCTATTTGGATGAAATCTCCTCGTAAGTAGGTGGATTGATGCTTAATCGACGTCCTAACTATTCGATTGGATTTGTTTTTGGAAATTTTGGTGAAGATTTTTGGATTTGGGGATTCTTTGGCCGAGTGGCTACTACTCCCTCTGTCCCAAAATAGATGTCGTTTGACTTTTTTTTGACCGCTCGTCTTATTCAAATTTTTTGCGCAAATCTTATTTATTTTTTTACAGTTTATTTTATCATTGAATATATTTTAATCATGACATATTTGTTTTTATATTTAAATAATTTTTTTGAATAAGACGAAGGGTCAAACATGATGTCCAGTGACAACTATTTAGGGACGGAGGGAGTAGATGCAAGGATGGATGGGAGGACGGGATCCACACGACAGCAACCTGCTGTACTAATTGATGGGCCACCTGTTTTTCTTAATATTTGTGCCCATGTCTAAAACGTCCTATAAAGTGGAACGGAGGGAGTAGTAATTTAAATGTACCTAAACTTTAGATTCTATGCATTCCAACGTCTCTTCTATGATTTATGTAGTTTCATTTGATCTGACAATGCTGTAGAAAACAAGTGGGTAAGATTACTTAGAGACAATAAATTGTACTCTGAGATTAAGGAGCAGGGTAGCATGTCCTAAAACATGTTGTAAGCTAACAAAGGTTTATCTTGCAATGAATACGGTGCTTCGTTCTTTAATTTGTTACAACAACTTTTGTGCTGCAACAGATAACTCATTGAACGATGGTATGAATTTGTTTTCCCGTAGCGAAAGCACGGGCATAGTACTAGTTAGGCAGTCAAAGTATCTGTCCACGCAGAGGGCAGCACTAAAGGTCCATGACTCTATGTGTTTCATGCAGGTACAAGAAGACATTGCGTCCTTGCCACCTAGAACAGTCAAAGTTAACTGCCCCTCTTCTACAAAACTTAAGGTTTCACGATTCAGCAGCCCTAGCTGCCCTGAGTTACTGAATGATGAAGCACTACAATCTTCCCGTGTGTAATGGAAATTGATCAACGCACAAAGATCCACGAAGAAGATCAGATCTTGGGCGAGCACAAACAGTAGCTAGACCACAGATTTCATACGATGCCATACCGGCGCATGAGACCAGCCACCCTCTCGGCGACGTCGATGCGGCCATGCACTCGGCACGCGGCGAGCAGGGCCGCGCAGATGACCCTGTCCGGGCGCACCTGCATCCCCGCCAGCAACCTCTCCGCCTCTTCCACCTCCCCAGCTCGCCCCAGTATCTCCACCATGCACGTGTAGTGCTGCAGCGCGGGCTGCCTGACCCTCGCGAACAGCCTCCTCCCGTCGTCCACCATCCCTGCCCGCGCACACTCCGCCAGGAGCACAGTCATCGCCTGGCCGTCCATCTCGGCCTCCTCCTGCCCGGAGAAAAGTCTCAGGGCATCATGGCACCGCCCGTGCGCCGAGAACGCGCTGGCCAGCGCCGTGCGCGCGGAGAGCGTCTGCTCTTGAAGGGGCAATTCGTCGAACAGGTGGCTTGAAAAACAAATCCTCGGCCGTGCTGCGCAGTGGTGCGTACGTGAAATACGGTAGTGGTGCGTCCCGTATTTATTCAGAGCACGTACAGCAGTGGTGCGTAGTGGGGAAGGGACACATGTCGGCCAGTGGTCAAGCACAGGGGATTTGTCGAACAGCCAGTAATGAACACAATGATCACATTCACATCCACGAACAACACTAAGATTTATTTATTCAGAGCACGAACTCGACGGTAGCTGGACGGCCAAACTCGTTGTTGTTCGACACGTAGCGCTTGCTCTTGTGCTTGACCACCCGTATCCGGCCCTCGCTCACCACCTCCACGCCGGTCAACACAACAAACCACTCGTCGACTTCTTCGCCGCTTCCCTCGACGACGGCGGCTGTCTTGAAGAACTCGGCGAGGCAGAACTTGCTGGCGCCGAGGCCGACGAGCTGGGTCGCCTTGACCTTGACCCATTCCTCGCCGCACGGCGGTGGCTCCAGGACAAGCCAGCTGCGCAGCGTCGGCCGGCCACTAGGCCGACCACGGCTGTCCACCTCGCAAGGGAGGTCGACGCTGGAGGAGGCGCAGAGGCGGTGGCCGCACTCGCTCGCCCAGAACCCGACCAGGACCCCGCCGAGGTCCGGGACGTGCTCCACCTTGCCGGAGAAGGGCAGCGCCCAGTCGCCGGCCTTGTTCCAGATCCGGCTCGCCGTGTCGAAGCAGTAGGTGCCGATGCCTTCCGTGGACACGCAGAGCACGTTGCCGGCGCCGCCGACGAGTCCGTACGAGTCGATGCCGGCGCGGCTGACGTACGGCAGCGGGAGCTCGTCGCAGCGCCAGCGATCGTTGCTGCTGCCGTCGTTGGATGATGGTAACCAGCGATCCTGCTGGCGGACCAAGGCCTGGAACTGGAACCTGCTCTTCACCTCGTCGTCTCCGGCCGGCTTCCGCTTATTCAGATATCTGTCCATGAAGTAGATGATGTCATCTCCTTCGCCGCCGTCGACGGAGAAGCAGATGGGGATCTTGCTGCTTCTGGCTTTAGCTTCGATGTCGGGCAGGGCGCCCACGCAGCGCTCGTCGGCATGGTAGATGGCGACGTCGCTCGAGTGGTGGTCCATGTACACCACCTTCCTCTCCGACAGCGGGAACCAATGCAGCATCTGGCCGGAAAAGAGCATGGGGCGTTTCTTCGGCACCTGTATCCGCTCCATCTTTTCTTCTTTGAGTCCGGCGCGGCCGCCGCCGCCGCCGTTGCGTAGAACAAGCAGTTGTCGCGCGCGTGGAGGTCGATGCGGCGCAGCGAGTACATGCCGACGACGTCGTTCGCCGTCACCAGGTTCAGGAACCGCCGCCGGTGGCTCATCGTCGAATCGGTACACGACGAGCTAGGGCACGCCGCATAACCGTACCATTCACGATGATACGGCGCGGTTCAGCCGAAACAAATCTGGCCGACACATAAAAATAATGGGCCGGTATCTTGGCAACAGCCCATACCGATCTCAAAATACTTATCAAGGTCCTTCCGGAAATCATGTACACCGCGCGCGGTACCGCGTAACTACCGCGCTCCCGGTTTGAGCCAGATTGAGCGAGGCCTTCAGCCCAATTAACGCATCTTCCTCCTCTCGCAGTCGCAGCGCGTGCGCGGTGCCGCCGTGATTCTCCCTCCGCCGCCGTTCCCCTTCTGCTGCTCCGTGTCCCGCTCCTTCACTTCACCCCGCGCCCCTCCTCGATCAGCTCCCTCTCTGCGCCCCACGCCCCGCCCCAGCTCCCTCTCTGTGCCACGCGCCTCAGCTCCCCAGCTTCGTCGCCCTTGGACAAGGGCTCGCGGGACCTGGTGTTCCTTGCTCCGCCGCGCGCCATCCCTTCTCCGCGAGCTGGGCCGTCTTGGGCCGCCATATATATAGGAACCGCGCGGTGCAAAGCTGATACCGCAGGAGCGGTGTCGAATCGACCTCGCCGCCTGTCTGTCAGGCCGAACGCAGCGGCAATGCGGGTGCGGCGGCGCCTCGCGTTAATGCTCCGCCGCGCGGCCTCGCTGCCGTCTCTCCCGCTCGTGGCCTCCCTCCACGCCTCCTCGATCCGCCGCGGCGTCCTCCTCGTGCCGTCCCTCATCCACGGCTACTCAGCCTGCGGTGACCTCGCATCCGCCAGCCACCTGTTCGACGAATTGCCCCTTCAAGAGCAGACGCTCTCCGCGCGCACGGCGCTGGCCAGCGCATTCTCGGCGCACGGGCCGTGCCATGATGCCCTGAGACTTTTCTCCGGGCAGGAGGAGGCCGAGATGGACGGCCAGGCTATGACGGTGCTCCTGGCGTCGTGCGCACGGGCCGGGATGGTGGACGAGGGGAGGAGGTTGTTCGCGAGGGTCAGGCAGCCCGCGCTGCAGCACTACACGTGCATGGTGGAGATGCTGGGGCGGGCTGGGGAGGTGGAAGAGGCGGAGAGGTTGCTGGCGGGGATTCAGGTGCCCCCGGACTGGGTCATCTGTGCGGCGCTGCTCGCCGCGTGCCGAGTGCATGGCCGCGTCGACGTCGCCGAGAGGGTGGCTGGTCTCATGCGCCGGTATGGCATCGTATGAAATCTGCGGCCTGGCCACTGTTTGTGCTCGCCCAACATCTGATCATCTTCGTGGATCTTTGTGCGTTGATCTATTTTCATTACACACGGGAAGATTGTAGTGCTTCATTCAGTATTTCAGGGCAGCTAGGGCCGCTGACTGGTGAAACCTTAAACTTTTCAGAAGAGAAGTAATTGACTTTGACTGTTCTTGGTGGCAAGCACGCAAGTTCTTCTTGCATCTGCATGAAACACATGGACCTTTAACCTCTGCTTGAACAGATACTTTGACTGGTAGGAGCTTTGCCTATTCCTTGTCACGGTATCATAAGCTATTCCTACTTACTTGATGAAGCCAGCTTTGGGGCAGAGAGAGCTTCAATAGCCAATCACACAATGAAGTTGTGAAACACGAGTGATTGGTTGAAGAGTTAGATTTTCAGCCAATGCAAAAAGGATCTGATATTGCCATCGTCTGAACTTGTGGCGAGGCATGTTTTGAATTCTTCTTATCTAGAAGCTGCTGAGTTCAGACATCTTTATGTGTGGAAAATGCACTTGGTACCATGATGGAATGGAAAGGTCTCTCGTGGCAACGCACTACTAAGTGCCAGTACTTGGTACTTGTATGCTGGACATATGCCTGGAATAAGAATCTCACCATCCAAATTTATTCGTTTCCATGTCTTAATTTGACATGAAGACTGGCATCTCATTGTTGGTCTTTAGATCCTTCAGTTGGCTTGGGATATAGCTGTGATACCAGACAAAGTTCTGCCTAGGAAATTCAGAGATTCCAATAGAGGCATGCCTACTGAAGAAAGCTTGATTGCTTGCTTGCAGCTTGGAGTAAGTTAGCATGGATACTGATACTCTGCAATTGCTTGAAGGAACAACTTAACTATCACATTGTCTGCTACAGTGTCCAACATGCATGGGTAGACATGAATCCTGTCATCTCATTGGAGCTGTTCAGATAACTCCGGTATGGCTGCAAGAGAATGACTACTACAAACTTGGGCCTAGGGATTTTCGGAGATTCTGATAAATATGCTCATCACTGGAGACAGTCAACAGCGTGGACAGATACTTTGACTGCCTACATGCTATGAAGACCTTCCTTCCATCAAATTCTGATGTCCAGAATTGGAGACCGGACTATAAGCTCTTCCTGTTAACTTGATGGATCAAGATTTGGTGCAGAGAGACCAGCAATAGCCAATTATACGAGGAAGTTGTAAAACGAGTAATTGGTTGAAGAGTTAGAATTTAAGCTAATGCAAAAAGGATGTGATGGGATTCCATGAAACTGACAAATCCTTTGTTGCCATTGCCTGAACTTGTGGCGAGGCATGTTTTGAATTCGTCTTGTCTAGAAGCTGCTGGGTTCAAACATCTTTTTGTGGTGGAAAATGCACTTGGTACCATATTGGAATGGAGAGAGGACTCTCGTGTTCAACGCATTACTGCCAGTACTTGGTACCGTATGCGGGACATAAGCCTAAAGTAAGAATCTCATCATCCAAATTTATTCAATCAATGTACTTCTTGAGTTGACATGAAGAACGGCACCTGATTGTTAGTCTTTAGTGTAGATCCTTCAGTGGACGTTGGATATGGCTAATGGCTGTGATAAGTTGTGTCTAGGAAATTCAGAGATTCTAGTAGAGACACGACGACTGAAGAAACCTCAATTGCTGGCTTGCAGCCTGGATTAAGTTAGCAGGGATACTGATACGCCACAATTGCTTGGAGTAACAATCTTACCTATTCAAGTTGTCTGTTACTCAGGAATGGCTGCAACACCACAAAATTGGGCATAGGGATATTCAGAGATTCTGATAAAGATGCTCATCACTGGAGGTGGAGGCAATCAACTGCAGCCTGGAACAAACCTGTCGGGGGAAAGAAAGAGATGGACATGGAAGCATGATCTTGTTTGCTTGCTGCGGCCAGGCAGCACTCCTGGGAGCCGTGCCTGAGTCGGGCAATTTTCTCAGGTCTCAAAGCAAACAAGCCATCCAAAGTGACTTTTGAAGCAGAAAATTATCGACACGTTCGATAAATCCATTATTCTGTGGTTGGCAGAGTGAACTCTTCCCCGTGTCAGGCAGGCATTCCTCCGCTGACGCCGATCGCAGACAGATAGAGGAGCCCACGGAGGGAGACACCCAGAGTCAAGAGGTTGGCAGCAGCCGAAGCCGCCGAGCTCGACGGCAACGGCGGCATGTGTGGAAGAACTCGTCGCCGTGCCTTCGTACAGGTTCCAGGTACAGGTTCCACGAATGTACTATCAGATCAGATCAGCGTGTAGCTACGGCGTTCGCTCGATAGCTGTCTGCCAAGAGCGGCCGTTGCTTTTCGGACATGTTAATAAAAAAAAACTCGACCTGCCGGGGGAAGACCGCCCCCAACGGCATTTTACTAAGGAGAATAACCTCTCACGCAGGTCGAGAAAACCCCCGAACCCCCTCCCCGATCTTACACAGGGACTCAGCTGGCCGTTGTGAGCTCCGGCGCGAGTCTTTACCATGTGCTTTGACCCGGGGAGGACGAGGGGATTTTTTTACTCTGTACTGCAGCGGGCATATTCCAGCCACTGAGCTACAGTACATGCGCGACACTGTAGCTAGCTACAGTGCCGCGCGGTGCCGCGACTTCGATCCCGGGTCGACAGGGACCAAAGTCCCCGGAGCGCTCTCGCTCTGACCACTCGGCCACCGAAGCGTTGGCTTCGGACATGTTAATGGAGCAGCACCGCGAGTGCGCGTGGTTCCAACTTCCAACTGAGCTGCCGTGCAGAGCTCCGGTTAGCGTTGCTTTCACTCTTGGTTCTATGCATGCTAATCCGCGGATACAAGTCCAGAAATGTGCACTTGCATCATTTTCTATGTACTTGTCAGTGTTTTTCTTCATGGATCAAAATTTCCTCTGCAGGAAAGGCGTGCGGAATTCTTCCAGTTTTTTTGGTGTACAAGTCAGAAGACGGAACTGGTGAACAGTAGTGATCAGTGTGAGTAGTCTTTGCTTCTGCTTAATATATTTGGAGAGAATTGATAAATCCCTTGTCTGTACCAAACCCATGACCAAATGCAGGTCTGAAACTAACAGAATCTTGTCAACACGAACTCCCTCATCAGAAAATGAAAGGAGGGGAATCCTGCGTGATAATCTAATCTCCAAATCTCCAGCTTCATCTGGGCCACTGATTTGCCGTTGGATCTGGTCCACCTCACCACCCGCGCGGGCCGCCACCTCAGCCGTAGCGGGGGCCCGCGAAATCTCCTCCACTACTGCTGCTTCTTCCTCCCCCAGCCGCCCTGCCCCATCCTCTCCTATCGCATCCCCCGCTCCACCACCGCCTCCTCCTCGACGACCCCACCTCCACCACTACCACTTCCCGCCGCGCAAAAGCAAAACCCTAGCCCAACCCGGCGAGCCATGGCCCGCTTCGGCGTCGACACCCGCCCGACCGCGGCGGCGGCGGCCAGCAGCGGCAGCACCGGCGGCGGCGGGTCAGCGTCAGGGGAGAGCGCGCTGTCCTACCTCTCCCGCAGCCTGCGGGAGGACCTGCGCCTCATCCGGGCGCGGGCCGGGGAGCTGGAGACGTTCCTCAACGCGCCGGTCCCGGAGCCCGAGCTCTTCGCGCGGCTCCGGCGCGCCTACACCTCCTCGGCCTCCTCGGGGCGGACGCAGTTGGACCTGTCCGCGATCAGGAAGGCGTTCGAGGTCGAGGGGTGGAAGGGCGCGAGGGCGGCCAAGTGGAGGTGGGAAGAGGAGGCCGAGGAGTGGGAGCCCGTGCGGATGGTCAAGGCGCGGCTCAAGGAGCTCGAGCGGACCACGCAGGGGCAGTCCGCCAGCGACATGCTCCACAAGGTCAAGCTCAGCTTGGTGAGCTTCTCAACCCTTAATTATCCAGGCATTGCTGAAATTGTTCGTAACACTCTCCACATCGAATACAAATTTAGTGGAACAACGAACTGATGGTAGTGGTAATTTGGGTCAACTGGTAAGCTTTTATGCTTGCAGTATGAAGGGAAAAGCCTATTATGGGACTCGAATTGAATCTCCTGGTGAACAAGAATTAAGAAATGCAAGAGTACATCAATTCAATTTCAAAACTTTAAGAGAACTATGAATCCTGAGAACTGCTTCCACAATAGACACTTAAAACATGCGTGATTGAACCCCATAATAGGCTGGTGATGACAGCTACCAACTAGCTCCCAAATTATTCATTCTGATCAAATTGTTAGTCTCAGAAAGTTCTAGGACAAGAAGGTCAGATCACATGTTTGGAACAAATTGGTCAGTAGGTGGCTTACTGTAGCTGTCAAATACTTAAGGACATATTGCAGCTCGTGTCGTGCTGATTAATTCAACCTTGATGGCATTTGAATTGCTTCTTGTCATCTTGTGTACTGCTAAGGCAGTTAGTGGTATTAATAAATTGGAGGTTGAAACTCATGAAGGTGTCTGCTGTAGCAATCTGTTGTCTTATGTTTTCTTCCCTTTTAGATTTGTATACAGTATGAACGTCGACGCCTTGAATTTTGGCCAAGAAAAATCTGCAGTCCGCATTGAAGTCAATAGTCATCGAATATATTTATAATCTGGAAATCGTATATTACTAAGCCCTTGTAAATCTTCTACTGATTGAACACATGTAGGAGCAGACTGAATTGATGTACTCTTGCATTTATTATTGCAGAAATCGATGAGCTTTGCACCTGAAGGATCTGAGGTTAGTCATATACTCATCTGATTTACATCCTATTGCACTATGTGGTCGAGGACAATAGCTTTTGGACATATGCTAGTTTTAGTTTATTGGGGTCTAGAGGCATGCTTCTTGCAACATGAATCCTTTGCGATAGTGACTATTGCAAGATATATTCAATCTGTTTCGCCAAAAAAGAAGAAGATATATTCAATCTGAACAATATTTAAGTAGATATGTTAAGTGCTGCTTGCATCTTGTTTCTTTTGTATGTACTATGATTATGAAATGGGCAGACTATTACCCATTTCACCATAAATATGTAATCTGGTTGGTCATTCTATGTCGCATTTTTCAGAAACACTGGTATCATTAGATTCCTTTTTCACCTTCCGTAAAAACACAGTTTATTTAGTATCGATGTAGCTATACATAGTTTTGTTTGCATTTGCACTTTTAAGATCATTCTCGCTCCTGTGCAGGAAGTTCCGCCGCTAGATTTAGGAGAACTTTTTGCTTTATTTCTAAAGCAATCTGGACCATTGTTTGACCAACTTGGTATAAAAAGAGGTAAGATGCTTGATTTTATTTCTTTTCCAATTGGAATGTTAGCCTTTGTTGAGCTAATTTTTCCCTCATGTGGTGTAGATGTGTGCGACAAGTTGGTGGAATCTCTATGCAGCAAACGCAAGGACCACCAGGCAGATAATTTTTTGTCTACAAGTGAGCCTTCGTCATTCAGAAATGACCATGTTGGGGATGAACTTGACCTCAGAATAGCAAGTGTCCTACAAAGTACAGGACACCGTTATGAAGGTGGATTTTGGAATGACGGGCCAAAGTGTGACATAACTAACAAGAGGCATGTTGCCATAGTCACTACTGCCAGTCTTCCCTGGATGACTGGAACGGCTGTGAATCCTTTGTTTCGTGCCGCATACTTGTCTAAATCTTCCAAGCAAGATGTAACCTTGGTAGTGCCCTGGCTTTGCAAGTCAGATCAAGAACTTGTCTATCCCAATAGCATGACTTTTGATTCTCCAGAAGAGCAGGAAACTTATATGAGAAATTGGCTGGAGGAAAGAGTTGGTTTCAAGACGGACTTTAAAATATCATTTTACCCTGGAAAGGTAAGGTTTCTCTTATTATGCGCAATATTTCAACAATATTTGCTTAAATTATCTGATTTTAATTTGTTTGGACTGCAGTTTCAGAAAGAAAGGAGAAGTATCATTCCTGCGGGGGATACTTCACAAGTTATACCATCAAAGGAAGCTGACATTGCGATACTAGAAGAGCCTGAGCACCTTAACTGGTACCATCATGGCAAACGGTGGACAGACAAATTTAATCATGTCGTTGGTGTTGTACATACAAACTATTTAGAGTACATCAAGAGGGAAAAGAATGGTGCTATTCAAGCGTTTTTTGTTAAGCATATCAACAACATGGTTGCCAGAGCTTACTGCAGTAAGGTACTTTATTGTCCCCATCATTTTACTGATGTTAAATGTTTGTGCTTGTGCATCATGGATTTATTTTGAAGACCAGATTGTGTGTTGTTTATTGTATGTGGGCTGATGGTTTCATTGATGTGTAGATCTTGCGACTGTCAGGTGCTACTCAAGATCTGCCCAAGTCAATGATCTGTAATGTGCACGGTGTTAATCCCAAGTTCCTGGAAGTCGGGGAGAGAATAGCAGCACAGAGGGAATCTGGACAGCAATCCTTCTCAAATGGAGCATATTTTCTCGGGAAGATGGTGTGGGCCAAGGGTTACAGAGAATTGATAGATTTGTTTGCGAAGCACAAGAGCGATTTGGAAGAGTTCAAGTTGGACATCTATGGAAACGGTGAAGATTCACATGAAGTGCAATCGGCTGCCAAGAAGTTGAATCTGAACCTTAACTTTCATAAAGGCCGGGACCACGCTGATGATTCTCTTCATGGGTAAAGACCAGAACCACTCAGCTAGCATTCATCGTCCTACATCTGTGGATGTGATGTCATTAATTTGAATATGTCTCTTAAATTATTTTCAGGTACAAGGTTTTCATAAACCCAAGCATTAGCGATGTCCTCTGCACCGCGACCGCTGAGGCGCTTGCGATGGGCAAGTTTGTCGTATGTGCGGACCACCCATCCAATGAATTCTTCAGGTCGTTCCCCAACTGCCTAACATACAAGGACTCGGAGGATTTTGTGGCCAAAGTGAAGGAAGCCATGACCCGCGACCCGCAGCCCCTCACCCCTGAGCAAAGGTACAACCTTTCATGGGAGGCCGCCACCCAGCGGTTCATGGAGCACTCCGAGCTGGATAAGTTCCTGAATAACAACAACACCGGCAGCGACGCCAGCACCACCGAACACGCCACAAGTGCGAACACAAGGATGCAGAAATCAGTCTCGCTGCCCAATATGTCGGACGTGGTGGACGGCGGCCTGGCGTTCGCCCACTACTGCCTCACGGGCAATGAGCTCTTCAGACTGTCGACGGGAGCCATCCCGGGAACACTGAACTACAACAAGCAGCATAGCTCGGACCTCCGCCTCCTGCCTCCACAGGTACAGAACCCCATATACGGCTGGTAAAGCACGCCACTGTTTGTTGATTACTAGTAAGTAGTAGTACATAGGTATAGCCCTGCAGCTTGTAACACTAGAGGTTTCCTTTGTCATGTTTTCCCTCTTGTGCGAAATGCACGCCTTGTCCATTACTACAGACCACGCTACACCACTTGTAGTGAAATTAGATGAAAGAGTAACCAAGGCCTCTGTTTTTTGAAGGCTGCTTGCATTGATGTCCTCTGATCCATCATTCTCATGCTAAGCAAAGCGTTTCCAGACCAGAGTTGACGCTCGCTGTGGCTGCCTCGGACAACAAGCATGCACGCGCTTGCTACATTACATTAATTGCTGCATTGTTATTCTGGTCTCGCTTCCCTGCCTGGTAGTAGCTGCTACCACAACGCACCAAAGCAGTTGATGGTCGCAGCTGTTGGGTGGTGCTGGAGACCAACGACAGGCCAGGCCATTCCGTTGTGTTTGTTTTGTAATCGCAACAAAGCTCTCGCGTGCGCGTATGGCACTGTTCCTCCGATCCCCTGCATCGTCGTCCCGCTCGCTCATGCCTCTACCTCTCCTGCCTTTTGTTCTAGGCCGGCCGGCCATGCCCTACCGGTCACTACTGTTTGTGGTGTAGCAGAAATCCTAGCGGTGGTGCCATCATGATTAGCCATGGCCGTCTGGATGGAGCTTGCTTGGAATGTCTGTGTCTGGTACATTGCGTACCACTCGCTGATGAGGGGGGTCAGCGCACGGAGAGTGCAGCTGCGCGGGGCATGTGTTGGGTGGGCCTCGCTGCCCTGCCGCTGCGGGCATCTCGTTCTCTCTCTCATACGCGGCAGGCTCTGCGTGGGCCTCTCTCGTTCCTGCCACCGGACGGGCGGGCCCAGCTACGCACTAGTAGATGGCAAAGGCCTGTTTTACGCTGGCGATGATGCAACGCCTGCTGCTCTTGTGAGGACTCTCAGCTGCGTGGTCGCGTGGACCATGTGCAACTTGTGCTGCTGTTCAAAGAATTCGTTCACTGGTTGGTCTGAGGCTCTGGTTTACGGAGATTTTGTTTAAAACACACACGCACGCACACAATTTTCTGTTGCCAGCTTCGTACGTACACACCCACATAAACGCTAGCTTTTGAATTAGAGCTGCTGTCCTAACGACAACAAATTAAGAACAGAGGGTAAAGAAAATCCCGTATAAATAAGACATGGTATCCAGCGTCTCTCTCCTGTCACTCTCGCTTGCTATCTCCTTTCCCTTTTCACATCACTCGCTCCATATTTGTGGAGACGAGCCGGATTTGCAGGGATCCTGGACTCGACACAACCGCACATTTGTCTGCCCATTTCCCTCCGGTTATAGATCCTGATGATCATGTAGTAGCGGCAGCAGAGAGCGTAGAGTTTTTGATTGTACCATGTTGGGTGGTGACGACGACCGGCGAGACACAAGGTCATGACGGAGCCCATGATCGGGCAGAACCACTAGCTTAGCTAGGGCAGTAGCAGCAATGAGTGGCTCCACCGGCCGATGGATGTGACGGCACGTCGTGGTTATCTTCTTCTTGACCCTCTTTCACCGGCGAGACAGCCTGTGAGCTGTCTTTTTTTACACTCACGGGCTCAACGGTTTTTTTTTACCGCGGCCGGCATGCAAGAGCGGCAGCGGCTGCTCTGCGATCCCATTCTTCGTTGCTTTGGCTTGACGCCTCTGTGTGAGTGTTTTCACTGTGCGGAGATTCATCCTGTCTCTGTAATTCCTGCTTCTCTGTCTGTCGTCCTAGACAGGAAGGAATCGTCGCTGCTCCTATGCCCCTCCGTCCTCCATACCCTGCTGCTGCTACTGCCTTGCCTTTGTGTCACCACCTTTCTTGTCGCCCATGATTATTAGGGCTTTAACCGAGGCGAATAACCAAGCAAAAACAAACAACAAGGCAACGATCGAGGAGGACGGAAGCCGCATCATGGTCGCCATCAGCGACCGCACGCATCTCGAGGCCGCAGCTTGGAATGGATCCTCCTCCGAGCCATGCAGCTGCGTACCCTTTCAAAGATGCCGGTGCATCGGTGATAGATAGCTCAAGGCGAATCCGACGAGACCTCTCATTCACGGTGCCAGCATTTCGTCTGAGGCATGATGCCATCTCGAGCTCGGAATGTGGAATGTGTGAAGATCCATCTGCTGCAAAGCTTTTCGAGGCTCGTTACGAGGTGAAACGCTCAAAGCTTATTGGTGGTTAAAAAAAAGCTGCCTTGAGCCTCTAAAAGGAAAGGGTGCCTGGCTTGAGAAGAACAAGCCTCCAAGCTTGGAGACTCGCGATTGTTGGAAGCGTAAACGAGGCGCTCTTTCTCGACCAAGCTTAAGAATATTTTCAAGTACGCAGGTCACCAGGTTATAATGGCATGCATATATACCATCACTTGCTAGTTGTTTCATCGAGGCGAAACAACCTTTTTCCTTGGTTGATGGTTCATTTGCCTAAGAGACACAATAAAATGTTGGATTTGTCTGTAGTACACAAAACCAAAAAAAGCTTTGTTTGTAGGACACTGCAAATGAACTATAGTTAGTATCCTAATGTAAAGTAAGTTTTCAAGTGTCTTGTAAACAAATTGAATGTACTATAGTTGAAACATATACCCGTGTTAATTAGTATACTACAAAATTCAGAGAGAGAACCACTGGAAATCAACATCGCCGAGACTGCTAATAATGACCCTAACACTTCATGAAGTTAGGGACTTAGGGTCATATATGTGTTCACATATATGCCACATGATTGTCGTCCATTCTCCAACCATACGGATACGGGATTGAAAACTGAAAATGCAATAGAGTACGTCATTCCTTGACACTGTCCGGATCATATCATGTTACGCAAAAGAGATCTCCAAGCAAAAAAGAAGACAGGTGGCAAAGGGTCCCTGCCTCGTCGCTGATCTGGGTGTGCCCCTTTGCCGAGGGCAGTGTTGGGGATCGGTATTTACGATAATGACGACACCCCCTTTTCTGCCTTTGGTTTTTTGACTGCAGGTAACCTAGCTGCCGACATTTCGATCTCCGGCCGAAGAATTGGCGGCAGCCCTGGGAGCCGCTATATTGGGTCGCCGACATTGTTCGACAAGACCCAACCGTTGGCGGTGAATTGGCGGCGACCGGGAATGGCGTCCGAGAATGGCGGCAATCCCTGAAGGAGATGAAGCTCGGCTTGACAACGTCCAAGAATCGGGCTGGCGAATGACGTCACCTAGCTACGGTTTCCGTCATCAAACGGAAATGTCGTTTGTACCCTTTTGACAATGTTGTACAGAATATTCCACGAATACAGTGGGTGGCCAAGGGTAATTTGGTCATGCCGAAATAACCCTTGGCCTCCCCTATAAATACCCGCCCCCGGGCTCCGTGGGACGGGACGGAACAGGAGAGGGTACGCCCTTGTAATGAGATGCTGCTCCGTTATTCCCTGAGTGTAATTTGATTGTCCGTGTCGGGATTCTTTGTTGCGACAATGAAGAATTCCCAACATTGGCGCCCACCGTTTGTGTTGCCCGAAAATACCACCCGTGATGCCACAAAGAAAGAAAAAAGCTCCTAGTCCAAAAACCACCATCAGCTCCCACCCGCCGGATTTAGAGGAAGAAATTCTTCCTCCCAACCCGGCATTCTCGGAAGAAGAAATTCGTTGGGCATTCATTCAAGCAAGGCAAATGGCCGACGAGGCCAACCGAATTTCCGGCGGCGCAAGCAAGCTTGGCCGCCGGAATTCGGCCAACTGATGAGGCCATCGCCGCCAAAAGCTCTATCAATTTCACTCTCAGTGAAGAAGCAGAGAAGTCAAAGCAGGTAAAAGCCGACAAGCAATGGGCGGAACCACCGTCAACAATCAACCCTGAAGAAAGTGATCCAGAGGAAGATGAAGTTGACAACCAAAAACGTCAGCTATCCAACTTGCAACAACTTGGAAAAAGACTCAAGCTAACAAAGGAGAAGATAATCTCTGAAGAAAGGGCTAGAGAGAAAGAAAGGCTCCGGTTGCAGATCGAACAAGCAAAGGCGGCAGTCGCCGAACTGCAAAAAGAGCTCGATGAGATGACAAGCGCCACAGGGCAAAATAGCGATGCAAAAAGAGAGCATCACCAAGTCATTCCCGACTTTGAAACAAACATCAATGGCGAAGGCCATCACAGGCCTCGGAATGTATACCGCCAGTATGTACCTTTCGTGAGTAAATTCGACAAGAACTCCCCCCTGTCAGAAGGCCTTCAGTTGACCCCATGGCCAGTAAAATACAAGCCTATCTCCTTATCAAAGTACAACGGCTCAACCGACCCAAGGCAATTCTTGATGTCATTTGAAGCCGCAGTAGCGTCTGCCGGAGGAGACGATACTGTATTGGCCAAGACCTTTGTCACCGCAATTGAGCATCAAGCCCTCGAGTGGTACTCTAGGCTGAAGCCCGGATCAATATATTCATGGGAGAACCTAAGGGACAAATTGACGACAAACTTCCAAGGTTTTCACAGAACATCTATATCTGCAGATGAACTGAGAGCATGTGTTCAGCAAGAAAAAGAACCCCTGCAAGACTATTTTCAGAGATTTGTCAAGCTCAAAGCCCGAACAGATGATATTTCAGACCAAATTGTCATTGATGCCGCAATTGGAGGGTTGCGAGCCGGCCCTTGTGCCACTCATTTTTCCATGCACCGCCCTTCAACACTCGAAGAGCTCTTCTCAACGGTCGATCAGTTCTGTAGAGCCGACAATGACCATAGAAGAAGATTAGAGCAGCAGAGCGCGCTGCGCCAGGCGAAGAAAAACCAATCGAGCCAGAGGCAGCAGGATTGGAATTCGTCTAGGAGAGGTGGCAACAACAATCAGAGACAGAACTCCAACTTTGTCAATCATATCGACAACCAAGAAGAAAAAGCCGACACAAGCAGCTCTGCCGGCAATTTTCAGCACAGAGGAGGAAGAAACAATCGCTCTCGAGGAAGGGGTCGCGGCAATTCGCACAACTCGCGAAACCAAGAGCCAAAAAAGCCATACTGTCTGTTTCACGGACTTGACAAGGGTCACACCTCCAAGGAATGCCCAGAAACAAAAGATGCCATGAAAAGAATGAAAGCCAAGGAGCAAAGAAGCGAAACACAGAGAAGTGTCAATCACACGTCTGCCGCCAATTCTTGGAACAACTCACCTTTCGGTGCTTCCTACCCATTCCAATACTTCCAGAATTCTTACAACCCTCATCACCACTTCCAGAGCCCATACCAACCACATCCACCACCCTCGCCGCAGATTCAGCATTTGGCGACTTCCCAAACAAGTTCACACGTGCCCCAGCCGCAAATTCCTAGAATCACTGCTTCGGAGGAGCCGCCTTTACCTCCTCCACCGCCATTTTCAAAACAGTCAAACCAAAACAATTCCTCTCAGAGCCTTCCCACTTATGGAGTCATCCTACCAATCACCGGGGGATCTTCATCCGAGTTTGAAAGTAAGAAGCAAAAGAAAAATTACTTCCGAGCCGTCAACGCGGTGTGTAACGGACCCGTGGTGAAATCACGGTGGTCGCATATCCCAATCATGTTCACTGAAGCCGATCTAAACCTCCGCTGCTACCCTCATACAGATGCCATGGTCATCCAGGCAAACACCTACGGTTGGTCGATCACCAAAATACTTGTTGACAATGGAAGTTCGGCAGACATCCTCTTCAAGAGAACATTTGACCAGCTCAACCTCGATTCATCTCTACTTCAGCCTTCTGAGTATCCCCTGTATGGTTTCGGCGGCAGAGAAGTCCGTGCCCTCGGCAAGATAAGCCTACCAGTATCCTTTGGTACTCTTGACAATGCAAGGACTGAGCACATCACATTTGATGTGGTCGATATGCCTTACCCCTACAACGCAATCTTTGGACGAGGAGTCCTCAATGCATTTGAAGCAGTTTTGCATAGCTCTTACCTCTGTATGAAAATACCAGCACATAAGGAGGTCATTTCGGTCTTTGGCGATCAGCAAGAAGCCAGAAATATTGAAAGGGCGGCAGCCCCCGGCCAGAAGAATGTTCATTTTTTGTATGCTCACCCGAATGTGCACGTCTTGTACCCGGCAGGAAAAAAGCCAGGGAAAGAAGTCCTCCAGTTGGAAAAAGAAATGGACAAGGAAGAACCAGCAATTGCGGCTAATGAGGAAACAAAGAGAGTTCCATTGGACAAGCATGTTTTAGGACAGGAAGTGATAATTGCGGCAGGTATGCCGAAGGACATGGAAAAAGCTTTCGTCCAGTTCCTTCGCAAAAACAAGGACGTTTTTGCCTGGTCCGCAAGTGACCTAAAAGGCGTCAGCCGGGACGTCATAGAGCACAAATTGCGAATCGATAAAAATATCAGACCAAAGAAGCAGAAACTCCGAAAAATGTCCGACGACCGGGTCGAAGCAGTTAAATCTGAAGTACAGAGGTTGCTCGACGCAAATGTTATCAGGGAGGTGAAATATCCAACCTGGTTGGCTAACACTGTACCAGTTAAGAAAAAGAACGGAAAGTGGCGGATGTGCATTGATTTCACTGATCTCAACAAGGCCTGCCCCAAAGATGATTTCCCATTGCCCAGAATTGACAAAATTGTCGACGCAGCGGCGTGCTCAGAACTCCTATCACTGCTGGATTGTTTCTCCGGGTATCACCAAATCTTCATGTACAAAGATGATGAAGAGAAAACAAGTTTCATCACTCCTTTCGGAACTTATTGTTTTGTCAGAATGCCGGAAGGTCTAAAAAATGCGGGACCGACTTTCTGCAGAATGACATCTATCGCCTTTGAGAATCAGTTAGGCAAGAATCTGTCAGCCTATGTCGACGACATAGTGGTAAAAAGCGGCAAGAAAGAAGATCATATTTCTGACTTGGCCGAAACATTTGCAAACCTCAGGAAGGCAAACCTCAAGCTCAATCCTGAAAAATGTGTCTTTGGAATTCGCAAGGGAAAGGTTTTGGGATGCCTAGTGTCAATAAAAGGCATCGAAGCCAATCCTGACAAGATAAGTGCACTAATCAATATGCGAGAGCCTCAATGCCTCAAAGATGTGCAGAAACTCACTGGTAGAATTGCGGCACTCAACAGGTTTATCTCCAGATCAGCCGAAAGAAGCCTTCCTTTCTTCAAAGTCCTCAGAAATGCAAATAACGTCCAATGGGGCCAAGAGCAGAAAAAAGCTTTCGCAGAATTGAAAGAGTATCTCAAGGAAATGACTGCCATCGCAAGTCCAAAACAAAATGAAACTCTGCTAATGTATGTATCAGCATCGCACTCACCAGTATGTGCCGCACTCGTGCAAGAACAGCAAATTGAGAAGAAGGGCAAAGTGATGAAAGTTCAAGTGCCAGTATACTATGTGTCTGAAGCTCTCTCAGGATCAAAAAGATTCTACTCCGAACTGGAAAAGATAGCCTATGCAGTCTTAATGGCATCAAGAAAATTGAGGCATTACTTTGAAGCTCACACCATCCGAGTGCTGACAAATCAACCACTGAATGACATGTTCAGAAATAGAGAAGCATCTGGAAGAATCACCAAATGGGCTTCGGAATTATCAGAACACGTTGTTGACTTCGAGTCAAGAAGCGCCGCAAATTCTCAGGTGCTGGCGGATTTTATCGCAGACTGGACTGAGCCTTCATCGTACACCGAGGGTCCAGTCTTTGAAGCCCCATGGGAGATCCATTGTGACGGCGCGTGGTGCCATCTCGGTGCTGGAGCTGCCGCAATTTTGACCTCACCGTCTGGTATCAAATTGCGGTACGCAATCAGATTGCAGTTCAATCACGACACTGACAAGTGCACAAACAATGTTGCAGAGTATGAGGGCCTTTTGCTCGCCATAAGAAAGCTAAGAGCATTAGGTGTCAAAAACTTCATCATCAAGACAGACTCTCAGGTCATTGCCGGGAATGTTGACAAAACCTATAAAGCCAGAGATGAACTATTGGCCAGATATCTGGAATATGTACGGGGATTGGAAAAATACTTCAAGGGTTTCACTTGTCAACATATTGACAGAAACCTAAACAGTGAAGCAGATCAGCTAGCAAAAGCGGCAGCTAGGAAAGATCCTTTGCCACCTGACGTCTTTTTTGAAACACTGAGTTCGCCTTCCATAAAAGCGGCAGAGAAAGAACCCAAGATGATACATGTCATCTCAAGCGAAGATTGGCGCGCCCCCATCATGGCGTATCTCCGAGATTTTTATGAGCCAGAGTCGGAATTAGAAGCCAAGCGCATGAAACAAAGAGCAAGAAACTACGCCTTTGTCGATGAGTTCCTTTACAAATTCGGCACATCCACTCCATTCTTGAGATGCATTGATCAAGAAGAAGGGAAAAAGCTCCTCAGCGAGATCCACGAGGGAATCTGCGGCTCTCACATATCCAGCAGAGCTTTAGTCGGCAAAGCCTTTCGGCAAGGTTTTTATTGGCCCTCCGCACTTCAGGACGCCCAACACCTTGTCAAAACATGCGAGGCATGTCAGAAATTCTCAAGGAAAATCAACAACCCAGCTCAGCTCACTCAGCTCATCCAGCCAGTGTGGCCACTTCAGCGATGGGGAATTGACATAGTCGGACCCCTACCTACGGCTGCCGAAAATTATACACATGCCGTTGTCGCTCTCGACTATTTCACCAAATGGATAGAGGCTAAGCCATTGATTAACATCACTGGCCCAGCAATTAAGAAATTTTTCTGGCAGAACATAGTATGTAGATTCGGAGTACCTGCCGAAATTACGGTGGACAATGGAAAACAGTTTGACAACCAAGAGTTCCGCGAATTCTGTCACTCCTTAGGCACCAAAGTGAATTTTGCATCTGTTTATCACCCAGAGTCAAATGGCGCCGTCGAGAATGCGAACAAGCAAATCTTCGAAGGCATCAAGAAATGCCTAGAAGGCCAGAAAAAAGGAAAATGGATGGATGAATTACATAAAGTGATCTGGTCACATAACACCACAATTTCAAGAACCACCAAGTTCACGCCTTTCAGGCTCTTGTACGGCGAAGAAGCCATGTCTCCAGAAGAGATAAAATACCGCAGCATGAGAGCAACTCTAGGGCGAAATTGCCACGAGTTTGATGCCGTTTCAAAGGACATGTCGGAATTAGACAAAAACCAAGCCATCCTTAACCTGGAAAAGTATCAGGAAGAAACAAGAAAATGGCGGAACGCCAGAGTGGTGCCAAGAGCTTTTAAAGCCGGCGACCTTGTTCTCCTGCGAAGCCCGAAAACAGAGAACACTGGAAAACTCAACTCCAAGTGGCAGGGTCCCTTTATTGTCGTCAGGAGCAATCGCTTGGGATCTTACCATTTGGCAGACAATGAAGGCAACGAGCTCCCACATGCCTGGAATGTGGACAACCTCAAGAGGTACTTCACCTAAAATGTAAAGGCTAATGGCGACGCGCAGATATAAGCGGAGCCATTAGTCGGCAACTAAGTTGTAATTTTTCTTTCTTTGCCTTCAAGGCCCATACACTTTTCCTCACAGGGGAACCCCACATCGGGGGTGAGGTTTTTAACGAGGTGGGACCTTTGTAACCCTTGCAGTTCAATATAATGCTATCTTCCCCAGAAACTAATTCTCTATTTCTTTAGTCGATGCAATATTTGCAAAAATATCGCCACATCGACGCAGGAGGATTTGACTCCTGAGACAAAGCCACTCAAAAGGAAGCAAAAAATTTCGGCTCCTTTCTCCCAGGCTTCTTTCTCTATAAAGCACTTTGAGAAAAAAACGCCCCAAGGGGCCACACCGTCGATCTTTCTCATGAAATTGAGAAATAGCGGCGTCAGAGAAAAAAGTGCCTCAAGAGGCCATCTCTTCAATTTTTCTCCTAAATTGAGAAAAAGAACCACACCGTCGATCTTTCTCACGAAAACGAGAAATAGCGGCGTCAGAGAAAAAAGTGCCTCAAGAGGCCCTCTCTTCAATCTTTCTCCTAAATTGAGAAAATTGAGGCACGTTGGCAGCCCAAGGGCTCAGTCACACATTTCCTAAAGGAAAGTGAAGGACATATTTTAACCCCCAAAGGGCTCCGGACAAAATCCGACATAATAAAAATAGATCATTAAGGTCGAAGTCTTAAGGGACTAAATATAAACACCCATCCAAGGACGGGACTCAAGACCATGAAGGTAGCGTGACCTCGAAAATTCTCAAGTCCCGCCTTTTCAGCAAAAATAGCGGCAAATATTCAATATCCGGCAAATTGTTCAACACCTAACAATTGCGGCAACCTTATGGACCTCTCGCAATTTTTACCAAATATAAATTGCGCGCGAGCTATCTCGCAATTTTAACGCGCTCCTCATCCCTCGATTGCTAGGGGGAGGGGGGTGACGTTCGTGTCATGCAATCAATCGAGCCATGATGAGCGCCGTACGCCAAACAAAAAGCGAAGACGCTTTTAACTTGTAAAAAATAAGGGCGTCAAGGACCCATATCGTCAAACGACGTTTTCTAAGCCAAAAATAGCGACAACAAATAAACATCCAGCAAATACTAGAGCCTACCAAAAATAGCGGCAACCGGTGCTTCTTTCTCAATACATACGAAAGAACGCCACAATAATCGTGTGTCGCAAATTTTTGCGCGCCCTCCGTCCCTCGATCGCCAGGGGGGGGGGGGTGACGTTCGTTTTTATTCCGACGACCGAGCAACGGCGCGCGCTTCTTACTAAGCCAAAAAGCAAAGGAGGCTTTAACTTGGAAGAAAATTGACAGTTACCGTCGAACCCACCTTCGCAAATCAAAAAATACAACGTTACATCTGGGAGCGCTGTCAGTTCGACTCCCCAGCTACAAACCAAAGTCAATTTCTACTACAAACCCGGGACCGCATTCAGGGCCTGCTCTATCGTACACACACCTAAAACGATCCAAATAAGGATCAAAGCTAAGGTCTTCAACGCTTTCGGCCTTCACGGCCGCTACGGAAGAAGAATGCCGGCGGTGAAAACATCGAACTAAGCACTCCCGCCCTTGAAAATACTGAGCCTTCATTTCCCTCCAGAAACGCACGCCCGAAATCATCACGCGGATATCGCGAAACATAACACAAGTGCGTTTCGCCGGAAACGCGTAAGCCGTCACGTTCATACTTCAAAGGCGCAATGTTCAACGCGGCGCCGCGAAAACATGCCTGCGCACAAAGCGTACCAGAACGTATATTATTACAGACCAAGTTTGAAACACTCTTTCTCACGCCTAAGAGTCTAAACCTCTTCAATTGGCGGCGCAGCAGCAGCAGCGGCAGTAGCAGCACCAGGACCGGCGGTACCCGTCGTATTTCCCGGTTCGGCCGCCGCAGAAGTCGAAGCAGCCGCGGCAGCCGCGGTAGGTGCAGGAGCTTCAACCGCGGCAGGCGCGTCAGCTTTTGCGGCAGTCTTCTCAGTTCCCGCAACGTCCTCGACGCGAGCAACCTTCGCCGGCGGCGTCTCACTGGCAGGAGTAGCCGCTCGTTTCTTTGACGCCTCCGCCGCAGTTCCGGCGCCAGTCGCCGCCTTCATCTAAAATAAACAAGAGTTTAGCAAATCATTTCTCGCAAATTAAAGAGTCTACGAAGAAAGTATACTTCACCTCCTCAAGCTTGCTCTTCGCATATTGGCGGCACGCCGCCATCCCGTGCACCCCCCAATACCTTTTCGCAAAGCGTTTCACAGCTAAGCGAACGCCTTTGCTGTCACTCGCCGCGTTTGCTTCATCAAAATTTGAGTCGGGGTAGGTGGTGCGTGCGAGATCGGTGAAGTGCTTGCAGCCTTGCTTTTCAAGCAGACCCAGAAGGGCAGAACATGCCGTGCGAGCCGCAAATTGGCCAAACCGCTCAAAGGCCTCAGGGAGGTCGCCAAACTCCCCTTTCAGGAAATTAAAGAACACTTCCGGTGTCAGCGAACCTTCGGTGGCCGGAAGAGGATTAGGCTCACCGCCAATTGTAGCCAGGGCTGATCCAAAAGAAGCGTGTGCACTTCTAGCGCCGCTGGAAAAACTGCAGGCAAAATTGCGGGCAGTTTCTTTGGCACTCTTGGCAGTCACCTCCGACGCAGTAAGCTTATCTCCCGCATTTTTCAATTCCTGCTTCAAGCGGGCGATCTCATCCTCGTTGCTCTGGATAACTTCCTGGAGCACTCCCAACGCTTCATTTTTCTTTTGAATTTGATCATTGAGATCAGCCTTGACAGCGTCGAAAGACGCGCGTTCATCCTTCAGCGCACGCCGCAATTCTGATGCATCACCAGATGAAGAGGCGGTTTCGGACCCATAAAAGCGCCGACTCAGAGCGCGAGCCGCCGCAAGAGTCTGCACAAGAGCAGCAAATTCGCGCGTTAGGAGCAAACCCATTCAAAAAATCAATAAAAGGCGGCACAGACATCAGAGCGAAAATTACCATCGTCGCATTTTTGTCCAAAACCTCGGCGACGGAAGCATTGTCGGTCCTAGTCAAGAAGTCATAAAGCTCTGCAAATTATACGAAGTCAGATCGTTGTCAATAATTAAATAGAAGAGAAATAGCGGCGAGGTTAAAAAACCTTGAGGATCCACCGCCTTTGTCATCTCAACAAAAGCGGCCAAGGGCGAACCACCGGCCTCGCCTTCTCGCATCCCCGCGCCAGGAGATTTTTCACCTGCGTCAGAGGAGCTAGTCTCAGAACTGCTAGACGTACTCCCGTTAACCGATGAACTAGAAATATTATCATCGATTCTAGTCAAGGGAGAGGAATCTGCCGCAGATTCTGTCTCGTTCAAGGAATAGTCGGCACCTTCATCAGAGCCACTCATCCCCGCAAATGCAACATCAAGCTCATGGCCAAGCTTAGCGCGCGAATCTTCGGAGTCGTCTAGCAACTCAATTTCGTCATCCGACAAGGCCGGCAGGAGTGGTTTCCGCTTCGTCGGCGTGGCGCTCGCAGTAGTGCCCTGCGGCAAATCAAATCCGCCAGAGGGAGTAGCAGTACTATCAACTCCAGCTTTACTTAATGGCGAAGGCGGCTCTCGTGTGTTCCCCGAGTCGCGTTCTTCAGGCTCGTCGTCAAGAAATTCATCATCAGAATCGCCAAGTGCTGAAGCTAGTAATTTCCGGCGTTGTTTACATTCTTCCCGCACTGACACTTCTTCAGCAAAATCAGCGGCACCCGCCGCGCTGGAACCAGTCTCCATCTGTTCAGCGGCAGGGGCTGGCTCTATGTCTTCACGCCGCCGTTTTACAGCGGCACCGGCTTGCTGCGCAACAGCAGCTCGAGAAGCAGGCATCTTCCGCAAGCTCTGGCGCTTAGCTTTCTCTGCAGCTTTCGAAGTCCCAGCTGGTGTCTTCATTGTCCCGGCAGCCTTGCCGGACGCCGCAGATTTTTTGGCGGCACCCTTGGACGAGGAACCAGCCACCTTCTTTGGTGCCGCCGCAGATCTCTTGGCAGTAGCCGCGGCTGAAGGGACGACCGCAGCTGTTGGGGCTGGCGCATCAGGTATATAATAATGGGCGAAAGCTGCTTCCCAGCCGCGTTTCTCAACGAAGGTCGCACCAAAAACAAGCTCGCCTTTCTTTCGCCGCCCTTTCTTGACGGACATCACAGCTCGACGACCGTATTTCACTTGCATCTCGTCAAAAATACGATTCACTCGCTGGGGAAAAATCAACATGGTCTCGCACTCTTGCTTTTCCAGCACGGTATAAGGTCCGCAAATAACTGCGGCAGTCATCTCAACGTAGCGAACAAAGTCCTTATCTGACAACTCTTCAGGTTTCTTCACTCCAAAAGACGGCACCTGGTAGTTAAGGTTTAGTTTGGAAATCCGCTTATTCTTCATCCTCAGCGGACTCCAACCTTTCCGAATGGGCCAAATGCGGCAGGCCACGAACTCCTCCACCAAATCTCTAGCGCTGCTCATCTTGACCGCTGTCTCAAAGGCGTCGAAGCACCTTGTAAAACCTTCCGATTCCACGAATTCCGGCGATAGCACCGGCCGTAGGGCACAAGAGCGACTAAACAGAGGAAAATACGAGCTACCGTCGTCTTTTTTCCCCTCGGGAACCTCGGCATAAAACCAATGGTTCCGCCAATCTCCAGGCCATTTATTCCGGCGACCACCAACAAGCTCAACATTTTCATACTTGGATTTCTTCACGAAAGAGCGGGGTTGAAAGCTGCAACAGCCATACTGGGGATAATACTGTACCCCATCGAAACTCACGGGCTTCACATCATGCCTTAGATCGTAATAGCGGCAGAAGGCATCAGAGTGTAGAGCCGAGCCATAACTGCGGACAGCCCATATAAACTTCGACACCGTCGCGACGGCGTTGGGAGTCAAGTGGTGCAGATCCAATCCATATCTTTCCAGTACACGGACTAGAAAGCCAAAACACGGCAGCCTAAGGCCAGCTTCATAGAAGTCACGATAAACTATAGCCTCATTGTTCTCGGGCCGAGGAATCTGCTCTCCGCCAGGAGCACGAGCCTTTCCGGATTCAAAATACCCCAGGGCAACAAACTTCTCGATATCTGCGGGAGTGACTTTAGAAGGCCCAAATCGAAAAGTTGGCTCAATGCCGCTTTTCTCCCAGGAGTCTTCCCCTACCAGCTCACTAGGAGAGGCCGGCACACCAGAAAGATCTTCGCCTTCGTCGTCGGTGTTAGCACAGGTTTCCTTTTCGCTAGAGCCAGTATCTACAGCGCCTCTCACTCTTTTGGCTGCACACCCAGCAAGAGTATACTCACGATATGCAAGAAAATAACACGACTCCCCGAAACCCTTACCTAAAAAAGCGGCAGATTTAGTACCTCCGCTGGCGCCCGAAGTTCCAGCTGCTTTGGAGGCAGCTGCCGCCAAAACCTCCAGATCTGCGGCGGGGTTGGCCTCCTCCTGGGAGCCCTTGGGAGTCGCGGCAGCGTCAGAGTCAACCTCAACCGGTTTGCTCGCCCCGCCAAGGACGGCGTCTCCCTCAACATTAGCGGCAGGCGAGTCGGCAAGGAACTCCTCGTCAGATTCAACAAGATGAGCGGTCTCCTTAACGCGAGCCATCTAGAACGCAAATTATGATGTTACAATCAATCACGAACACAGATTCATAGCTGAAGGCACATAGACGAACTCACCTTTCAGCAAGAAAATGGCGACAAACGAAATTGTCGACACCTAGAAAAACCACTGCTGCTCGACACAAACTCCGGAAGCAGAAAAATGCGGCGCGAAATTTTCAAAAGAAAATGCGGCAGCAATTCTACGCAATCAACGAAAGCACGGGGCTCTCCGGCCCCCCCTACCCCGTATATATAGGCCTCGCCGCCGCGTTTACGGCGTCGCCTCGATTCTCGTAAAAAATAATAAAAGCGTCGCCTCGATTTTCGGGAAACCTCGGAAGGGGGGTGACGTTGGGGGTGACGTTCGTAAAATTCCTATCCTGTGTCGCGGTTTCTGCCCGCCGAAGTTGGACCTCAACCGCGAGGGGCTACTGTTGGGGATCGGTATTTACGATAATGACGACACCCCCTTTTCTGCTTTTGGTTTTTTGACTGCAGGTAACCTAGCTGCCGACATTTCGATCTCCGGCCGAAGAATTGGCGGCAGCCCTGGGAGCCGCTATATTGGGTCGCCGACATTGTTCGACAAGACCCAACCGTTGGCGGTGAATTGGCGGCGACCGGGAATGGCGTCCGAGAATGGCGGCAATCCCTGAAGGAGATGAAGCTCGGCTTGACAACGTCCAAGAATCGGGCTGGCGAATGACGTCACCTAGCTAGGGTTTTCGTCATCAAACGGAAATGTCGTTTGTACCCTTTTGACAATGTTGTACAGAATATTCCACGAATATAGTGGGTGGCCAAGGGTAATTTGGTCATGCCGAAATAACCCTTGGCCTCCCCTATAAATACCCGCCCCCGGGCTCCGTGGGACGGGACGGAACAGGAGGGGGTACGCCCAGGTAATGAGATGCTGCTCCGTTGTTCCCTGAGTGTAATTTGATTGTCCGTGTCGGGATTCTTTGTTGCGACAATGAAGAATTCCCAACATTGGCGCCCACCGTTTGTGTTGCCCGAAAATACCACCCGTGATGCCACAAAGAAAGAAAAAAGCTCCTAGTCCAAAAACCACCATCAGCTCCCACCCGCCGGATTTAGAGGAAGAAATTCTTCCTCCCAACCCGGCATTCTCGGAAGAAGAAATTCGTTGGGCATTCATTCAAGCAAGGCAAATGGCCGACGAGGCCAACCGAATTTCCGGCACGGCGCAAGCAAGCTTGGCCGCCGGAATTCGGCCAACTGATGAGGCCATCACCGCCAAAAGCTCTATCAATTTCACTCTCAGTGAAGAAGCAGAGAAGTCAAAGCAGGTAAAAGCCGGCAAGCAATGGGCGGAACCACCGTCAACAATCAACCCTGAAGAAAGTGATCCAGAGGAAGATGAAGTTGACAACCAAAAACGTCAGCTATCCAACTTGCAACAACTTGGAAAAAGACTCAAGCTAACAAAGGAGAAGATAATCTCTGAAGAAAGGGCTAGAGAGAAAGAAAGGCTCCGGTTGCAGATCGAACAAGCAAAGGCGGCAGTCGCCGAACTGCAAAAAGAGCTCGATGAGCTGACAAGCGCCACAGGGCAAAATAGCGATGCAAAAAGAGAGCATCACCAAGTCATTCCGGGAAAAGGACACGCGGCAACGCCGCCGCACGCCGCAACCGTGGCCGACGCCGCCGCCGCCGGCGCTTGTGAGAGGCGGTCGTCTTCTATTGGCGCGAAGGCGATTCTTGCTCGCTGAAGAAGCTGACCGCTGGTCCCGCCCTGTGATGGCTGCTGCCCGTGCGCCGGCGGCGGGGGGAGGCGTAGTTGCTCCGTCGGCGGCGGCGAGGAGGGGCGGTGGTCTCCGCACGAAGCAGGCCGGGCGCGCCAGCTGCCGCGGCGCCTAGAGCGAGCGACCGAGCGAAAGCCGGCGTGTCCCTCTCGGAGTCGGAGCTAGGGTTTTGGCGGGGAGCGTGCTGAGGTTCTAGCTGAGCGGCGGGAGGGAAGAGTGAAGGGAGATGGCGGTGGGGGATGCGCTGCGGCGGCTGTGCGAGGAGATCGGATGGTCCTACGCCGTCTTCTGGAAGGCCATCGGCGCCGCCGACCCAGTGTAAGCCGCCGCCGCCGCCTCTTCGGTTCCTCTCCGTTTGTTTCATCTCGGAAATTTGTGCTTAATTGAGCTCCCCCTCCTGCGTAATCTCGTAAAAAACTGCACTTTATTTGTTCTTGTGCTCATTTCTCTCCAAAATTTCGAACTTTCTGTGCTAGTATTTCTTTCTTTGTCAGTTTTGGTTTGAAAGGAACTGTCCATTTTTTATTTGGAGCTCCTTTCCCTGCTCAATTCCTCTTTGATATATTTTGTCGGTTTCTCCATTTTTCGTTGGTAATTTTGTAAGTTGTTCTACAATGGAGTTCTTGAACTGACAATCGAAGAATTAAGAGTCGCTTTCCTCGAACATTTCTAGCAAACTTAGGACTATATGCAAAAGTTTGCTGCTGCGAACATATTGGTTTAACAATCTTAGAAGTTGATTCCTCTGCACTGGCTTCTTTGCCTTAACTGATTTTTTCTCTATGGAGTATTAGAGCATCTCCAACCGATCCTCTATTTTTCATCCTCTATATGGCTGGATAGAGGATCCTCTATCCTGTTTTCATCCTCTATTTATCAACACACTCCAACCGATACTCTAAATCACAATCTCTATACTCATTCATCACTTTTTTTATTACTATTTTGTAACTGCTTCCTCCCCTCCAAACTGCTGGAACATTTGTTCCAAACTGCTGGAACATTTGTTCCAAAGAGCAGGAACAATGAACAGCCATTTCTGGAACAACGAAGAGCCATTTCTGGAACAACGAAGAGTCGGGGCGCGCGACGGCGAGCAGCGAGCGCGCGGCGTGCGGGCGACGGCGGGCGGCGAGCGCGCGACGGCGGGGGGGGTGGCGGAGCGACGGCGGGGGCGGCGGGCGAGGCGCGGCGGCGGCGAGCGCACGGCGCGCGAGGCGGGGGGCGGGCTGTGCGCGACGGCGGGCGGCGCGCGCGCGGCGTGCGGCGGCGGCGGCGAGCGCGCGGCGGGCGAGCGCGCGCGCGCGGCGGGGCGGCTGGGCGCGCGACGGCGGGCGGCGGCGGCGAGCGGCGAGCGCGCGGCGGGGCTCGCGGCGGGGTGCCCTCCTCCTCCTCCTCCTCCCAGGCCGCGCTCTCCTCCTCCTCCTCCTCCCAGGCCGCGCTCTCCTCCAAGACCACCAGGAGAAAATCGATGGCAGGAATTGGTGACCACCAAAATGGATTCTTTGGGTGATGCAGAAGACGGCCATGTAATCAATTCGATCCAATTCGTGGTTTGTGTTGCGGATTTTTCAGATTTGCGGCTAGGTTTTGGAGAGGGGAAAAGAAGAAAAAACCATGGCCGGAGACGGATTTCAGGCGTAGTCCGCGAAGGAGGCCTGTGGCAGGTGAAGGCGGCCTGAGCGTGGGTGCGCGGCGCCCTCCCCATCCGCCCTTGTGCCTGCCCCTGCCCCACGCCGCCTGCTGCCCCATGGTCGTCTCTGTCGAGCTCCCGCTCGCGCCCAATCGTCGCTTGCCCGCTTCTCGCCGATGCCGGGAAGGACTTGAGGAAGAGGCGGAGTTTGGGAGAAGAGTTGCTGGGGAAGGCGGTGAAGCTTCACCGAGATGGCGCGGACGGCCGAATCCAGCCGGCAGTTGCGATAGCGATCCAGTTTGGAGTCTCTACTTCTAGAGCACGGAGGGAGAGAGTTACCGATCGGTACAGTGTTTTAGAATCGGATAGAGTATCGGTTGGAGGCTGTTTTTCGTCCATATTCTCTAAAATCAAGGATAGAAGATGGGATAGAAGACCGGTTGGAGATGCTCTTAGTGTTCGTTCTCTCTCATTTTTGCTCCGTTGAAATGTGCAGGCATTTGGTGTGGGAGGACGGCTACTGTGGCCACACGTCATGCACTGCCGGATCTGAGCCTTCTGAAGCTCTGCCCACCGAGGTCGGGTGCTCTGCTGCTGATGGCACCACCATGTGCTCGCTCGTTAAGAAAGTTATGGCGTCGCAGGCTCATATCGTCGGAGAAGGGTACGCATCGTAGGCTGATTTCTTGTTGTTCTTTCATTTGTTCAGATGCAGCAATGTTTCTGGCTCTCCCATAATTTCCTTGTTAGATGCATTGTTCTTGGTTGCTCCTCTGAATCCATGGCTTGTATTCTGTCAGGACCGTGGGCCGTGCTGCTTTCACTGGCAATCATCAATGGATCGTTCATGGTACTGCCAATGGTCACGGGCTCTCATCCGAGGTACTTGCAGTACTGGAGTGCTTTCTTCTGAATTCTGGAATGATATAAATGCGAACCCAATTTCTGTTTTGTCTGGTTCTATTGCTGGCACCTCATTTAATGCTTTGTGGGGAAACCTTCTGCTTCAAACTTTTGTCGCTTAGTGAGCTGCTTTGATTTTGGTCTGCTCATTCTGCAAAATAAGTGGTCACCAGGATATGCTAATTGTAGAACCACACACAGGTCTGCATTTATGAAAAAAACAGAAAGAGTAAATGGAATATTCAATATGTTCTGCCACTTGTTTGTAATCTCATACAGTCATACTTGGGAATACTCATGTAAAACTGGAGGGAATAAATACTACTCCTATCTTTAAGTTGGATCTTTTTTTATGACATTGTTTCGGAGACCTTATACTATGTTTTCACATTCATAGGTTGCTGCAGAGATGAATAATCAGTTCAAAGCTGCTATTCAGGTATGTAGAACTGGGCGTTGTAAATAGCTTAGTGTTTGGTGGTTGTGCTTTTGGAGCTCATTTAAAGTTCTTGTTATGCAGACTATTGCGATTATTCCTGTGCTACCACGAGGGGTGCTGCAATTGGGCTCGACTGGTCTGGTAAATCAGCAAAGCTCTGCTTAAGTGATAGAGAAGTAGAGAAATCTTTGGAATTCTTGAGGAACCACTAATCTGGAACCCTTTTTGTTGTGGTCCTGTATTTCGCATTGAGATCCCTGTATAAAGAACATAACTTTGATTGGCTGTGCAGTAGGGTCATGAGTGTTCATGGCAGAGGAGGAGCAGGCTTGCAGTCTTGCAGAGCTTGGGGGAATGATGCCCTTGGGAACCTTTGGGGGGTTTTTTTGGGGTTTTTGCTAGTAGCTGGGTGGTGAAGGGAAGCTATCAAGTGTGAGTGAACTGAAGATTCTGATTGGCTGTGCAGCAGGGTTGTGGGAAGCTGAGGGGTCATGGCCTGGAGGAGCTCCAAGTGGCCTGCAAGTACCAGCTACAGCAGATGCTCATGTGGCTTGATATGGGAGAGTTCCATGTTGTTCAGGTTTGCAAGTTTTGGGGCTGTCCTTGATGCTGCATGGAAGGGATAGTGGCGGGCCCGGTCAGGTGGACTTCTGGGTCCTTCCCTTCCTGCTGAAGGAAAAGGTGGCGGGCCCGGCCTGTACTTACTAGCCGATTTTTGTCAGAATGGATGAGAGAGAGAACTGGCCTCTGACACAACGCTTGTCGCGGCTACGAGCAACGATCGCGTCGCGCACTCTGACAGAATGGATGGGAGAGGGCCGCTGCCTCTCGCACCTGCACTCTGCCTCTCTCACTCTGACAAAATGGATGGGAGAGGGCCGCTGCCTCTCTCACCTGCACTCTGCCTCTCTCACTCTGACAGAATGGATGGGAGAGGGCCGCTGCCTCTCTCACCTGCACATGGTACGACCCCCGAGGGGGTGTTTATTCGGCGCAGCGTTGGCCGGCCTGGGCGCGCCCGTGGGCGCGACATCGGCGACGCGGCCACCGGGGTCAGGCATGCTTCACCTGGCAAGGTGAGATTTTGGGGTGAGTGGCCTCCGTTGCCTCACAAGGCATTTGGGGTGGCTAAATGACCCCCTCCGGAGAATCCAATTTTTTTTGAAATTTTTAAAAATTCTGAAAAAAATTACAGAGCTTGTCGTTGACTTGAAAACTGACTGAGAACTAGTTTGAGTTCAAAATTCAAAAACTTTTATGAGTTCGGAAAAAAACAAAAGTAGCATGAATTACTTTGTTTTTAGGTGTAACGTACAAAGTACCATGAATTTAGAATCAAAAAGGAGGTCAACAAATTCTTCAAATGTATTCTTGCTTCCTGAAATTTTTTCGGAATTTTTTGAAACTTGACGAAATTTCAAATTTTGCCGAAATTTGAAACCTCACGGGGCGCCATGGGCTCCATCTTGAATCGTTCTCCACCACCTGGGAGCCCGCGGTGACTCGGCCTCTTTATGGCCCAGCCCGGGTGGAGGAGGCGCGTCCGGAAGCTTCCCGTGGGACGCGTGTCGACCCGGGAGCTGATGCGCGCGCGCGTGGCCGTTCCCTGCGTGACCGATTAGCCCCAGTCAATGACGGGCGGGACTGGGACCAGGCAGGGCCTACAAATCATGTAAGAGTATCTGCAAGGCAGGTAAATGTTGGAACAATTTTCACAAATTTGTCACTTGTACATACCAAAAAGGTTTCAAAAAATTCCACCAAAATTAAGATGAATTTCGAACGACCAAATACACACTCTTGCCAAATTCCACTCGCAGTTTCAAAAAACTTCGCGAGATATAAAAAGAAGAAGAAATGAGTGGTTTTTTCAATTGTTTTGTCGAATTTTATCTCGCGAAATATAAAGGTTTTTAAGCTGAATTTTGGATTTTTACTGTTCCACGTCAAAACCAACCCATGGGAATTTTGGTTAATTTTTTCGACAAATATTCCACCAAACTGTGTTCAAAATGAACTACTCCCCACATACCAAATGGAAGTTTCACTCAAATTCAAGGAGGAGTGAACACTATCCAACATACAAGCTTAAAAAAAATTTGAACATAATCTCTACGTGTGAAGGTGACCAAGATGTCCATCTCCACGAAATTCCATGTGCAGAACTTTTTTGTATAGAGATTTACAAAATTGAGAAATTTGAGATAAAAATTGACAAAACATTCTTTGCCGTTTCAGTACATTTCATAGTTACAAAATGGTGATAATGTCCAACCATTCGACAGAGAATATTTTTAGGAACAAGGAGAAAGAAAAACGAGGTAATTTGGACCTTGTTTGCGCAAAATATACAGGTTTCAAATTAGAGCCGTGAACTAAAATGAAAAAAAGGACGCCTCCCACATGAACTGGTGAAGAACAGCGCCACATCCGACGTCTGGTGGGACCCACCTGTGGGACCCACATATGGGGCCCACCTTTCGGACCACCGGATGGCGGGACCCACCCTGTCGGCCCACCTTGTGGCGGGACCCACCTGTCGGTGTCGCGTAGGGACCCACCAGCTGAAGGCGACTCGACCTTGTTACGTTTTCGGTTGCCGCGTGGAAAAGGATCGGGCCGGTATCTAGAAGCGTCTCATGGGCCTGTTTGGGCCACGGCGGATTACGGCCCGTTGCACCCCCGCGGCCGCGTCGCGCGCGGACGCGCGTGCCCGCGCTGAGGTTTAGTCCCACCTCGCCTGCCCAGCGCGCGCCGCACCTGCTTAAAAGCGGAGGGGACTGGGACGCCCCGAACTCACTTGAACTCGTCCCAGTTCCCGCTTGACCTGTGCCTTGCCCCACGGATGCTCTGTGCGGGCCGCCCTATGCCGCACACTGTGCCGGTGCTGATCCTTGGATCGATTCCGCACTCGCAGCATGTGTTGGCTGCTAGATGTGCCGGTGATGGGCGGTCCGCACAGAAACAAGTTTTTGCACTTTTTGTCCCGTGATCCTTGAAACTTTTTTTGCATGATTATACACCAAAATGGAGTATCCATGCAAGTTTTTAGATTTTCCTACCAAGGTTAGGGTATTTTAACATTTATTCTTTAGTAAATCAACAAATAATTACAATGATAGGAAATTTTGCTCTGAAAATTGCACAAATGGACACAACATCTTATTTTGGATCCATGCACAACATATTAAAGTTTCAGATGATTTGTAGATAGTGATACTATACATCCTTGTAAAGCATGCATGTCTAACAAATTTTAAAAAACTGAAAAAAAAGAAAAGAAATAAAACACAAATCGATTAACAGAAAAGAAATAAAACACAAATTTTAATTGCCTGTGGACAAATCGATTCAAATGAAGATAGTTAAAATTCGTAGACCAACAGTCTTTCATTGCCTCAAAAGCTGTTTTTCGTGCTTCAGCTGCTAATTTTGCAGCTTCCTTCTGCCGAGCCTGCATCATAATAATTAATCTTTGCTGTTAAATGCAACTATAAGCACCCAATTGCCAAGTGTGATGCTACGTTTTTTTTTTAGACCAAGATGCTACGTTATTTATGCTACGTTTTTTTTTTAGACCAAGATGCTACGTTATAAATTAGTAATCGATTTGGAAGTGGAAATTGATTACTGCTGAATATTTGTGACTCTGATTGCTTGTATTACTACAATTTTTGTATTTTATTGCCTCAATATTGCATTACTACGTTCTAGAATTCCCAATTTGGTTTTATATAAACATTTCCATTCATCCATTTAGAGGCAAAGAAGCTCAATTTTAGGATAGCAAAACAAAATTTCTTGGAGCTGCTACTACAGAACTGAAATATGCATATGAGCCACTACCATATGATTTAATCTATACTTTGTTAGACATGAATTTAAAAATATATCCTTGCAAGCCCTGAATTTCACTATACATGCATCCTTCCAACTTTAAAAATATATCCTTCCAAATTTAAAACATCAATGCATTTTGATTAATAGTTAGTTTAAATTTACATGACCGGAACATTGGTTCCATGATCTGCAATTTTGTAAAAATCACCATGTAATATAAATTGAATAATTAATGTGTTGTATTCATAATTGTGTGTGTTCTGCCAACGCTTGGAGCGCCCGAGTGGCCAGAGCCTGTTGGCTCCGGGAGCTCTGCTCCCGTCGGTCGCGGGTTCGAGCCAGCCGCGGCACCGCCACTGTAGTGAACAGTGCCTGAAAAATGGTACTGTTCACTGCAGTGGAAAAAAAAATCCCCTCGCTTCTCCGTGGTTCCAAAGCACAGGTTAAGTACTCGCGCCGATTCTCACCGGCCTGCTGAGTCCCTGTGTATAGAGCGGAGGAGGGTTCGGAGGTTTTCTCGATCTGTATGAGACGATCGTTCTCCTTAACAAAATGCCCGAGGGCCGTCATACCCCCGCAGGTCGAGTATTTTTTATAATTGTGCGTGTTCTATTGTCTCAACAGGTCATTGATTCGAATACTCCTTTCTTTTTTAAATAGTCACATTACGACACATCAGCACTGTGAGGACCTGGTGGAGTCGGACATCTGTCATGTTACAAATGAATATTTTTACAATAATTTACTTTTTAAAAATATTCATATAATAATTGTCATTAACATCTGTCATGCCTTCATGTCTTAATGTAAAATGCTATAATTTACTCTTTAAAATATTCATTAAAAATATTTGGCATATCATTCTCCTTAGTTTCAGTCCCTAACAACTATGGAGTCGGAGTTAAATATGTATTTGCTCTCATTCTGTAATAATAATGGAGCAACTCTTATATCCCGTAATGGAAAATGATATACACTCAACGTCATGTCCATCAAGATTACTTTCCATGATGCTGCCTGATGATGTTTCCTATGTTCTGATTCTGATCTCTTATTCGATGAACTTGGCAAAAGTTTCGCGCCGGTTCTTGGGAGCTCTTTGGATCGATGGCGTTTGAATTTCTTAGCAATGTTTATTGCAGGTTCTAGATGGCACAACAGATTGAACTTGCTATAGTTCGTAACCCAACGAGGGAGGCATGTTCATCCAGGCCTGTTTCAACAACTGCTGGTACTTTAGGCTGTATCTAGCACGAGCCTACTTGAGTTAGCCAAACTGCAGCGTGGGAACGTAGGATGCCGAGGGCCGAAGATACTATGTTCAGAAGACGAGGATGATATGGGAGCTGGGTTGTGTACGATCACACGTCTACAGAGCAGGATACTCGCTTCAGCAGGGTGCTGGGTTCTCTACAGTGCAGGCTTGCGGACCTGCCGTACGTCCAGCAACCATGGCATCTAGATTGCAGGACTCAATCCAGGTTAGAATCGTTCATGTTATATACCAATTGATTAATTTTCTATATACATCTTCCCCGCAAAAATAAATAAATAAATGCTATACACATTTATGCATGGGAGTATATCCGGTACGACCACATACTTACAACCTCATTAAACTGGCATTCTTATATATCCATTCGAACAAAAGAAACTGGCATTCTTATCCCTCAGTCAAGCGAAACAATACTAAGAAATATGATACAACCATGTATATCTAGAGATTTGTTTTTGATGAAAATGTATATCTAGAGATTGGAGAACTAGATTAATTTTGTCAAACATAAACCACAGTATGGCATATTAGTGTTATCACTTCGTACATGCATGTGTGAGTTGTATGGTCTCCTATGTTAGTCATACGCACTCACATGCCATTAGGTACATCACTCTTAAATAAATTGTCCATTTGATTATTTCGTCTATAATAATAATTTTTTTGAAGTTGTTCGTTATAATGGAGATTCTCAATAGACATCACACAAGAGGTGATAGTATGTTATGTATCGATTAGCGTCCTTCAGTGTCATGGAAGAAATTCCCACGTAACTACTGATAACAGCACGATGGTTCTAATCTAACTTCACAAGAACATGATAAGGAATTGTACAACCAACTAACATCCAATGATGTTGGAATCCATCCTAGATCTCCATTAATGCTTCTATGAAGAAAAAGGATCATGCATTTTTAATAGTAGCATATATTCCTTTATGTTTTCTGGCACCAGTAGTTTAAGCGCTTTATAGGGTAATTCTCAACAGGTGAAGATAATAATATTGATAATAGATTCCCTTATGTCATTTAAATATCCATGCACAATACGTTCTTGGAACCAACTGTACTTAAATTTTTCATTAATCAAAGAATACAGGCAGTTCAAAATTTGCAAAATTTGTAATTATAGTTTAGAATTTCTACCTCAATCAATAATTGTTTAAATTGCTAGCCCGTGCAGGTGCACGGGTTGACAGGATTCAAATGAAGATAGTTAAAATTCGTAGACCAACAGTCTTTCATTGCCTCAAAAGCTGTTTTTCGTGCTTCAGCTGCTAATTTTGCAGCTTCCTTCTGCCGAGCCTGCATCATAATAATTAATCTTTGCTGTTAAATGCAACTATAAGCACCCAATTGCCAAGTGTGATGCTACGTTTTTTTTTAGACCAAGATGCTACGTTATTTATGTTACTTTTTTTTTTTAGACCAAGATGCTACGTTATAAATTAGTAATCGATTTGGAAGTGGAAATTGATTACTGCTGAATATTTGTGACTCTGATTGCTTGTATTACTACAATTTTTGTATTTTATTGCCTCAATACTGCATTACTACGTTCTAGAATTCCCAATTTGGTTTTATATAAACATTTCTATTCACCCATTTAGAGGCAAAGAAGCTCAATTTTAGGATAGCAAAACAAAATTTCTTGGAGCTGCTACTACAGAACTGAAATATGCATATGAGCCACTCAATTTTTTACCATATGATTTAATCTATACTTTGTTAATTCCTAGGTGTCATGGATCAAGTTATGAGGTCCCTCCAAGAGATCGAGGAGAAGGCAACAAAACGTAAGAAGGATTTTAACAATGAGTATTCGAAGATTAGGCTTGGCCTTACCAAATCTTACATCCAGAAGATGAAGGAACAAGAACAAACTGATAAGGACATATTGCTTCAGCGTGACCAGCCGAAAAAAGCACAAGAGAAAGAGCTTTCTGACTTTGCTAAAAGAGTTGAAAAAGAACAGGTTGCCCAGCTGAAAAAGGACCTTCGTGATCAGCGTGCTCTCTTTGCTGGGATGGTAGAACAGGAAAGTGCTATTGCAGATACTCTGTTGCGAAAGACCCGTACATAAATTGATGAGATCATAAATAAACACGAACAAACTATTGATTCATTTAACAACCAGGCAAGGTTACAAATCGAAGAGTTACAGAATGACGTCTCAAGGTTGAAGGGTATGATTCACAACTTGATCCCCTTGATCAAACAACAGGAGGTCCCTCTCCATAAGAAAGTCGAGGTAACCACGATAGTAAATTATTTTATAATATACATTTTATATTATGTATTGTATAGGTAGCCATCTGAACGTTTGCACTTTCAGGTAGAAGATGAGATCTGCATATCGCGAACGAGCCTGTTTGTATTAATGGACAACGAATGTGACTTGGTAAATGCAATTTTTTTCCTTGCTTTTTGTGTACCAACTCTGGTTAGCCAAATGAACTTTATTCCTGTAATCTATATACATGCAGGATGATGTAATTCGATTTAAGGTGCACATAGTGAATGAACTTTATCCGGATCTGAAAAAGTACTATGTCAGTCGGGAATATAATGTTGGCCAGTTTACCATTACAAAGCCAGCCACTACTGTTGAGTTCACCGTAATGTTGGAGACTTTGATACATTTTGGATATAGAGGAGACGCAGAGTTGTACTACCTGAATCCTGTTCATGGGAGTACACCATCAATTGGGTATGGTTTAAAAAAGATTGATGGACAAGAAGATGTGAATGAATTGGTGCTCGCTCATGCTGAACAGAGGACCAAGATTTGTCATCTGTACCTAGTGGGACCTGAAGAAGTGAGTGGTTTCTCTTCACAAATAATTTTCTTAATACAACCATTGATGGTATAATAACATGTAAACAACTTAATGCAGGACATGGCGGACATAGACTACTACGATGACGGAGAAGAAGAAGGCGATATGGCCCGTGATGTCCATACTCCAGGGGATAGTACTGACGGCATCTAGGCACCTAGCCTTGTTGAACTATGGGAGGATTACAAACTTGTTAGGTTGCATTAAGTTTTTGTTCGAAATTAGACTAAGTTTGTTATGTGTTTTCATAAAGTTATGCGTGTGTTAGAAAAAAGATTTAGTGTTCTATAGCTGTCAGACAATTTTCAAGGTATTGTTAGTTGAACTAGAGAACTCGTTCTTAAACGATTATTGGGTTTGCCGGCTCTAAGCAATGATTTGGAATGAGGGTTGGATTGGGATGTCAATTATTCGGAATTCTACACTTATATTCGAAATTCTACACTTATATTCGGATTACTACAACACTATTCGGAATACTACACATATTCGGACAACGATCGCGCTGCTAATATTTGGAATACCACGTAGATATTCGGATTTGGACGATACTTATCGAAATTCTACACTAATATTCGGATTATCACAACACTATCCGGAATACTTCACAACTATTCGGACAAGGATCACGCTGCTATGACTCCATTCGGACAGGATCCGAAAATGCAGTGGTTACGACCAGCAGGATCCGAAATGTAGTAGGTTACGACCAGCAGGATCCGAAATGTAGTAGTTACGAACATGTAAGATCAATGAACCTAGAGCATGGTTCATATGTTTTGGTGATTGATGTCAACATGGTCAATGGGACTAACAAGGTTTGCTAGTGTGCAAGATGTTTAGTCTCATGGATGTAGTGACACACTATTGGAGTGCCGACACCTCAAAGGTTGCAAGGAAGATGGTAAAGAAGAGAAGTGAACATGAGGACTACTCTACGAGGTGACTACTACGCACATGAGGTAAGAGACAAGGTGAGTATGTCATGTGTCTTTGTATGTATCATATATCTTGACATACTCTTGATCATCATGTTGGTCTTGCCTTATATCGTATGCCATGATGATCTTGTCTATTATGTGATGATGTTCTTGTTTCATATCTTATGCACATTATATGATGCTTCGGTCGGGTTGTTCTTTGTGACAACTAGATCATTGTGACTAACATCTTTGGATGTAGGAAAGGTGTTCATGCATATTCTTTAGGTCACATGAAGAAGCTTCGTTGATGGATTACGACAAGGATCAAGGACTTGTTGGAGGTCGCGGTTGAGGAGATGATCAAGACTAAGGACATGTTAGAACCAAGCAAGTGTTGGCTTGGTAAGACTTGAGTCCATAGGAAAAACCGGACTATCAAGGGGGATCGAGTCGTTTCTCTTAGGTCACACTAGTGGTAGAGGTGTTTGGATGCTCAAAGAGTCTCTCAGGCACTAGGGTGACAGCAGAGGAGAAGAGGAGTCAAGTGGATGAAGTTTGGAAGCAAGAATCGAAGAAATGATCAAGTTTCAGCTTCAGCAGAGAAGACCGGACGATACGGTCCTAGAGACCGGACAGTACGATCCCTAAAAGATAAAGAAGAACAGAGAAGCAGATTCTGTGGAAGAAATAGAGACCGGACAGTCCTGTCATGAGGACCGTACTGTACGGTGGTCTTTTGGCTATGAAGATGTCAGAATCTGGAGATTGACCCAAAAAGAAAGTTGTAGAGTTTTTCAAGAGCTTTCCAACGGTATATGGTGCACCTCCATCGGAGTTCGGAGCTAGGAGTTATGTCCGAAATACTATAGACTGCCTGGAGGAGACCGGACGGTACTGTCATGAGCACCGTATTGTACGGTCAAGATATGGACATGAAGATGACCGAATTTGGAGATCAGCCCAAAAGGAAAGTTGTGGAGAATTTCAAGAGCTTTCTATTGATATGTGGTACACCTCCATCGGAGTTCGGAGCAAGGAGTTATCATCAAAATACTGCAGGCTGTCCACTGATGACCGTACAGTACGGTCAGATTGTACGGTCCTCACTGTGACTGGACACTTTCGGGGCAACGGCTAGTTTTTGAGTGGAGGGCTATAAATAGCCGGTTGCTTGGCCCTTTGGGGCGCCTTTGGCCATTGTTATCAGTGGGAAAACACAGTGGGAGCCAAGAGGAAGAAAGAGAGGCACTTGGGGAAGATTTGGAGAGAAATCTTGGTGCTTGAAGATTGAGAAGAAGAAGAAGCTTAGTGCTTGAGAGGGTTAAGAGCATCCATCCACCTCTAGAACTAGTGTGGTCATAGGGAGGCGGTCTTGGTTTGTTACCCTTGGTCTATGGCAAGGCCTAGACCGGTTAGGCGTCGGTGTTGAGCTTGCCAAAGAGAGTGTGGAAGCCGACACAAGTTTGTACACGGTCTTGGAGCTTCCCGTGCGAAAGAAGCATCACTAGTGGAGCGCCCTTTGGCACGCATCAAGTGCGGAGCCTTACCTTCGGAGGAGTACTCGGGAGAAGCCCGGCGGGACGTGCCCGCGACTTCACTCAAGAGCGGTGGATGGTCCCAAGGAGGAGAGCATCGCCGGTGTGCGGCGGGGTGAAGCCCGTGACTTCACTCGAGGAGTGAAGCGTGCTCTTAGGGGACATCACCGGCTTAAAGGGTGGAGTGTGCTCTAGAGGGGATCGCCATCGAGCGGAGGGACGGGGTCGAGACTCCGGCGGGAGTGACCCAACGTGGAGTAGGGGAAGGCACCATCCTTCCGAGACCACGGGAAAAATCGATGAGCAATCTCTTACTCTTACTCTCTACTACTTGCACTTACTATCTTGTTTATCTTATATGCATGTAGTAGATCTTGTGCTTATCATATGATTGCTTGATGATTGTTTCCGTGTGCTAGCTCTATGTTATCTCTAGTGATATGCGCTTTCCTTATGTGTACTTACTTGCTCATAGCTCATACACTTGCTTAATATCATCTAGTGATCTTGTTATGCTTTATGTTGTATCTATCTTGTCATGATCACTAGTTTGAGCTTCCCAATGTGCTACTTGTATGCTTGCTAGTTTATGTTCTATCTTATCTTTTACACTAGCATGCATAGGACTTGCTTGAGCTACCTTTGTGTTACCCATATACATGCTAGTTTGCTTGAGTGCTCTTATCTTATACACTAGCATGTGCAGGACTTGTTGAGCTTATCTTGTATGTTGTCATATGCTAGGTTGTTCTTATATGCTCATGTATGCCTTGCTCCTAGCATGTACAAGTCCTAGCACATGGTTATCCTTGCTTGATCACTATCACCTAGTGCACATGTATGCTCTTGTTATGTATCCTTTACTTGTGCAATTAGTTAGAGTAGCTAGAAGTGCAAAAAGTTTTAGTTCATGGTGTGCCCGATTCACCCCCCCCTCCTCTCGGTCACACGATCCTTACAGAACAGCACAATTATTTGGACTACTACGTTTCGGATGAGGGTTGGATTGGGATGTCAATTATAACTACTGCATTTCGGATCGTGCTGGTCGTAACTACTATTTCCGGACTATATACACAATTGAATGGGACAGAAAAGGTAAACTTGCAGCGGATTACCCGGCCATTACACACGCACTTAAGTTAGATCGACGACTCACGGTGGTGATGGCGACAGCATCTAAGCATCTCTAAACAACAGCAACCTTTGGCAAATCATATATCCAACACATCCTCAGGGAGCATTTTTTCCTACGAATGAAGAGGAACATTAGTCATAAGCACACATGGCTCACAAACAACCAATTTTATGCTTTAATGACAATTACTCTTAGCTTACCTCTTCTCTCATGGAGCATGTTCCCCGATTGTGACCCTGGTCTTTACAAAGTGTACATTTCTTGTTAGATTTATCTGAACTTGACTTCAACTTTTTCTTCGGGGCCCCTCTGCCAGGCACACGTATGGGATCCAAGACATTGTAGGACTCCGCAGAATCATCCAGGCCTTGTGTGAGCACAGGACCAAACCTCTTGCCTCCACCCTCTCCTCTATTTGGAAGGATCATAGCAGCTTCCTCTTCAAGAACGCGTTTGAGCCGTTCGTACGCATCAAGCGATTGAGATGCTGCGAAGGATGTCATTTGACTGATATTGTGTAGCTCATGGTACCTCTGTACGCTATCAGAATAGTCATACATGGTGGTCTTCCTTGTAGGAGGAAATCCACGCTTGGCACCCATCGTCCACCTTTCCAAAACACAGCAATCTGGAAGCTTACTTTCTCCGCGAAAGCCCAACACAAAGAAGATGTGTGAGCATGGGGTTCCAAGGGACTGTAACTTTAGACAAGAACATGAAATTTCCTTCACCTTGTCCTCATCAATACAGATCTCCTCATCAACACAGATCTCACATTCTACAAAGTATTGTTTGTCGCCTTTATCAACCCTTCCAACTTTATACTCAACAATGTTATAGCCATCCATTTCCTCAATCAAAAAACACTTCTCGGCTGTTTTAAGACTGTACTGCCCATCAGCATAATAAACACTTGGTGTGAACCTTCCTGCAGCCTCATTCACAATATTTGAAGCATCTGGTTCCAAGCATGGCTTGTAACTTGCTTCAAACTCCAGATTCGCTTCTCTAATGCGCATCTTTTGAACACAGTTGTTAAAGTGTTGTAACAGCTCTATCAGTGACATTTTCCGATCTAGATTAAACTGAATCTTAGAGTGAAGGCTCTCGCTACGCTGGTTGCTCCTCAGTCCTAAATAGCGCTTACTAGCATGATACGCAGCACACCAGACTTCCCTCCTCTCATACATCTGATATAGCCACGACTCCTTATCTATAACGTCATTCTTATTCATGAATTCCATCCATTTCCTCTCAATCTCTTCTATAGAGCAACGATCGTAAAGAAAGCACCTAATCCCTTCCTTCACTTTGTCGTCCTTAATATTACTCACAATGTTATTCTCAATATGCCATCCGCATAGCCTATGCGATGAATTCGGCCACACAATACTGATTGCTTTTTGCATAGCAAGGTCTCCGTCGGTGATCACTGAAACTGAATGTTTCTGAGACATGGCCTCACTGAATGACCTAAGCAGCCACACATACGACTCAGTATCCTCATGAGCAACAATTCCACAAGCAAAAAGAACTGTGCTTTTATGATGATTCACCCCAACAAAAGGAACAAGGGGCAGGTTGTATTTATTCGTTTTGTACGTGCCATCAAATACGACGACATCACCAAATGCTCTATAATCCATCTGACTTTCAAAGTCGCACCAGAGCACTCCCGTCAAATGCCCTCTCCCATCTCTCTTGTACTGGAAAGAGAAATCTGGATCTCTACGTTTCTGATCTATCATGTAATTGATGAGTGTTTGAGCATCACCGGGGGAGAGTGTCTGCAACTTATTGCGATGGAAGAAATTGTAAAGGTCCCTTGGTGTAAATCCAACATTATCATAACCACCGTACCACTTTAGCATAATGTCCATTATCTGGTGTTTGCGGATCCCAGAAATCTGCAGAAGCACAATCTCTGCTTTCTGCTCATCACTGATTCTTCTATGTGAACGCAGAAAACAAGAAAGGTCTGGATCAATCATCGGATGGTTGTGTTCATCGATGAAATCCTTCACATACTACTGCTCCGAGTTCTGATCCTGTGCAATCACAAGTTTAGCACGGCATCCAAAGCGAGTGATATTGCGGACCTCCGCATCTTGATCTCCCTCCTCAGGTGCTTCTCTTCGCGGAAACCTGTAGCGCTGCAAACAAACTTGCGAAGGGTCCTCTCATTGTGGCCGCTGTCCCACTCGCAGTAATCCTTTCTCACACCAAAGCCTTTCTCATAAGCGTAGTCGTTATAAAACTCAAATCCTTCGTCTTCACTGTTAAACATCTTCATAACTATTTCACTGTACTCCAGCAAAGAATTATCATTGGACATTTCCGCTTCAAAAGAAAAAAATTAAGCTTCCATTAGAACAGTCATGGAAATATTTCTTCTTGTCCTAGAAACATTTTTATGACTAATGTACTATCAAAAAGAAGCTGGAAACAGTAAAAAAAATCCAAAGACATCACTAAGACAGCAACAAATGCAAAACTAGTACATCTACAAGAACTAGTAAACGAATCAAGAACTACTGCATCTACAAGGGGTGTATACACTAGATCAATAACTTATAAATGAATCAAGAAATACTACATCTACAAGGTTCTTCTTCATGAATCAAGAAACCCTAGCAAGCACGGGAGAGAAGTGGAGAAAGGCGTGGATGGTTGACTCACCGGCGAGAAGACAGCGGTCGATGGGGATGGGCGCTTGAGGGAAGAAGACCGCGTCGGCGTTGCCGTGCCGACCTGCCTTGCCACCGTCCTGCCCTCGCGGGGAACCACCGCCGCCGTCGGTAGGGGGCTCATCGTCGGGAGATGGAGGGGGAACGAAGGCGCCGGCGGCAGCTGGAGGGAGGGAGAGATCAGGGCGGTGGTGGCTAGGGCAAGACCTGGGCAGTCGATGCCGACGACGAGGTGGAGACGAGGACGGCACGGGGAGGGGCCGCGGTGCAGGCGTCGTGGTCGGGCTCGGGGTTCGGGCTGCGAGAGGCCGCAGTGGTGGGGGGGGGGGGGGGGCGGTTTCCGAAGTTGAATTACCAACATACCCCTTTGTTACAAAAAATAAAATTTAAGGGAGGAAATGGGAGGAAATGGGAGGAAAATCCAAGCACCATAAAAGCTCTCATATAGTTTACTTGACACAAATGGAGTCCAAAAACACAATGTGTAACTTGATTACCCAAGAAATAATGTAAGTTTCCAAGGTCCTTGAGCTATCAATCCACAAACCAGATCAGAAGAGCTCACTACTATAATGGCATCAACATAGACAAGGAAGTTTTAATTATATGACAATGTCACCTCTCTGTTCTACGAGAAAGAATAAAGAGGGTATCCGCCATAGATGCGAGAGGTCAAAACAAAGGCATGAAAGTGTGATGGGAAATCGGTTATGCTCTTATCGACGATGATGCATGAGCAGTGACGGTACGGCCAAGCGTAAGATTTGGTTGTTCCCAATTATTTATTCGTTCAGAGGATGAACCTGATGTCAGGGTATTCGAAGGTCGGGGGCACCATGTAGCGTTTGCTCTTGTGAAAAAACTATCCTGAGCTCCCCCTCCCCGTTGCTGGTGGAACAGCCATTGTCGCCCCGCTCATCACTGCCACGGCGCGTCACCTCGACGCCGGTGAACAAGGCAAACCTGTTGCCGTCAAAATCATCGTCGCCTTCGCGGTGGCCGCAGTGGTTCCTCTGACGATCTTGAAGAACTGGACGACGCAGAACTTGCCGGAGCCGAGGCCGACGATCCGAGGATACCTGTTGATTTCGTTCGAGTCCATGAACACGTGGTCATACGGGGTCTCCAGGGCTTCACAGGGGTCGCTCCACAGCAACTCCCGACGAGTGTGGCGGTCCGCGGCGGAGAAGAGGTCGCCGGCGGATGCGCAGATGGAGATGGTGGTGTTGACGTTCTGCGTGGAAGTGCCGAGGAAGCCGACCCAGACGTCAAGGTCCGCGTCGTGCTCGACCTTGCCGGCGAAAGGCAGCGCCCGGTCGCCGGCCTTGCTCCACGTGCCGCTCGCCGTGTCGAAGTAGAAAGTTCCGACGCGTTGTTGCGATATGCAGATCACATCTGAGGAGGAGGCGCCGTGCACCAGCGCGTAGGAATCCACACGGCCAATGTCGTACGGCGGTGGCGGGAGGTCGTCGTAGCGCCAGCTTTGTGAATAGCCAGACCGTGGGTCGAGGCGGCGAAGGGCTTGGAACAGGAGCCCGTCTGGTTCGAACGTTCTCTCGATGATGTAGATGCGGTCTTGTTCTTCTCCCGCGCCGGCGGCGGAGAGGAACACGGGGAACCACCGTTCCCTGGCGCGGAGGTTGGGCAGGGTGACGACGCAGCGTTCGTCGGCGTCGTAGAGGAACGCGCCGCACGAGTGCGGGTCCATGAACACCGTCCTGCTCTCCGACAGCCCGGCGCAGTACATCCGATGGAAACAAGCAAGCGAGGAGTCGTACTTGGTCGGCTGGAAGCTCATTGTTCCTCCAGCCGTCGCCGCCGGCCGTATCCGTTTCAGCTTCTTCGCCGCCGCCGCCATGTTGAACCTGTCGATGGAGAAGAGGGCGTCCGGGTCACCTGCCGCCGCCGCGTCCTCCGCCGCTGCCGCCGTTGGATAGAACAGGCTGTTCTGGCGCGAGTGGAGGTCGATGCGGCGCAGCGAGAACGAGTACGCGCCCTTCACCCGGTTCTCCATGACCAGATTCAGAAACCGCCGCCGGTGGCTCATGGTGGAATCTATCGATCGGCAGGCACACGTACGCAGAAACACGACGCGGGCGTGGCTTAGCACGAGATATGATGATGGGGCCAGGAGCCACGACCCATGGACAGCTCTCAACGTATTGACTGACCTCCTGGGACCCATGGGCTGCTGCCTGGATACAAGCTGGCCCATCTACATATGTGTACACAGCTCCAGTCCACCACGCGCTGTCGTCTCATCGTGTTTCTGGCTCGATCGGGAACCTCTCCTCGCCAGTCGTGATTCGAGGATGAGCCACCGGCGGCGGCTTCTGAATCTAGTGTTGCGGAACAAACAGCGCGTGTTCTCGCTGCACCGCATCGACCTCCACTCGCCCAAGAACAGCCTGTTCTATGATCCAACGCCACCTGCTGCGTCGCCGGAGGATGAGTACTTGCCGGAGCTGAAGGAGATGGAGCGCATCCGGCCGGGGAGGAGGCCGCGGCTGAGCTTGCAGCCGGCTGAGTCCGGGAACAACAACGGGTCCCATTCTTATCTCGGCCGGCACCTTTACTGCGTCGCGCTGTCTGAGACCAGGACCGTGTTCCTGGATTACCAGTCGAGCGGCGCCGTCCTCTACGACGACCGCGACAGCTGCCTCGCGACCCTGCCCAGCCTCATGCGAAGCAAGTGGCACCCCATCTGCCTCTCCACCAGCGCCGGCACCGGCGACGAAGACGACGAGGCCGTCTTCGTCATCAAGAGAAGCATGAAGCCACCTGGAGACGCGCCGGAGAACAGGTTCCAGTTTCAGGCCCTGGTCCGCCGCAAGGGGACCGATAATCGCTGGCACTGCGAGGAGCTCCCGCCGCCGCCCTACATCAGCGGCGCCGGCTATCGGCCGCGCGAGATCAAATCCTACGGCGTGGTTCACGGCGGCGCGGTCTGCGTGTCCAGCGAAACGGTCTGGACCTACTGCTTCGACATGGCGAGCCGCGCGTGGAGCAAGGCCGGCGACTGGGCCCTGCCGTTCGACGGCGAGGTCCACCATGTCCCGGAGCTCGGCCTCTTGGTCGGCCTCGGCGTCCCGAGATGGGACGGCGATCACCAGATCCGCGCATGTCCCGTGCCGTGGACATCGACGTCGGCCTCCACCGCCATGGACAGGACGCCGACGCTGTGCGACGGCGCCCTGCGAGACCTCCAGGCGTTCCATGAAGAAGTGGACCTCGACGCTGGGTGGCCGAAGCTCATCAGCCTCGGCTCCGGCAAGTTTTGCGTCATCCGGGTCTTCGTGACCATGAAGGAAACCTGCTGCCACTGTAACCACGAGGAGCTCGACAAGAGGTTTGCCGTGTTCACCGGCGTCGAGGTGGTGTGTCGTGGCGGTTGCGGCAAGGACGACGGCGACGGGAATGATGATGGGGTCCGGGTGATCAAGCACAAGAGCAAAGTCTACATGTTGGTCAATAACGACGATGGTTTTACCATCAGAAGATCCGTACGTGCTCTGAGCTGATTGTGCTGCTGGAGGAATAATAAACTGGAATATGTTGGTGTGTAATTTATTTAAACTTTTTTTTCCCGACGATGATGACATTGAGCACTACCATAGGTACGTCTCATTTGTTAGACTTTTGTACAACCAGGAGATCTAATGGCTAAAATCGGTTTGATACGGTGGTGGTTCACATATCAATCAAAGGGCTTAAAACACTTGGTCGGACAAAAGTCTAACAAATAGGTCGTACGTGAAGCATTTTCCGATGATATTTGCTGGTTTTTAAGCCAGCTTAATTCTTGCTACCCATGTAGTTGTCTAAGTATGTTTAGTTTACAAGATTTGTATTGGTGTCTAAAGTCGCGTAAGCGGGTGGTAAGACGAACGTCCAGGATTCCACACTCTGTTTATTTTGGTCGCATGAAGACTTTGAAATGATCACAGCAAGCGGGTGTTTAACTTCCAAGCTCTCCAACCGGTTGGACGCAGGAGATCGATCCTGGACCAGGCATCGCTTTGGTCTTCGGCAATGTTTACCAAGCTGCGGAAGCTTCTTTCGCCTAGGGATTCGGTGGCTCGCAGCTAGCAAGCTTGTTGTTTTCCTTTGTCAAGTCGCTCTGTAATCATTTTCTTTTGTTTTGTTTTTGCCTTAGGCTAGTTAACTTGTATCGAACCTTCTTCTCTTCCTTATTAATGAAATACTCCACATGTTTTCGAAAAAAAAAGTTTACAATGTATAAGGCCTTTGTTGATAATTAAACAGATGGAGCTGACGTGCCGTGGCAGTGGCAGTGATGAGGCGGCCAACAACAACAATGGCTGTAGTGCTACCAACGGCAAAAGGAATGGGGGGATCAGGATAGTTTTTCACAAGAGCAAACGCTACATGTTGCCCTTCCAGATACGAGGCGAAGCGGATCCCGTGTGGCTTGCCAAAACAGTCTCACGAATTCACGATACGCATTTGCTAAAACGTTAATAAACCTGGCAGTTCTACCAGTACGCCACGGGGGCGCATGATGGGTTTGGTTGATCGCATCATGCATGGGGCCAATGGGCCGTGGCCTGCATACAAGCCAATCTATACTTCAGTCCACCACGCGCCGCCGTTTCATCGTGGTTCTGGCTTCGGAACCTCCTCTCGCCGATCGTGATTCGAGGTAGCTAGGATGCGCCACCGGCGGCGGCTTCTGAATCTAGTGTTGTGGAACAAACGGAATGTGTACTCGCTGCACCACATCGACCTCCACTCGCCCAAGAACAGCCTGTTCTACCCAACAACACCTGCTGCGTCGCCGGAGCCGGAGTACTTGCCGGAGCTGAAGCAGATGGAGCGCATCCGGCCGGGGAAGCGGCCGCGGCTGAGGTTGCAGCCGGCTGAGTCCGGGAAGAACAACGAGTACGATTCTTCCCTCGGTCGGCGCCTCTACTGCGTCGCGCTATCGGATACCAAGACCGTGTTCCTCGACTACCAGTCGAGCGGCGCCGTCCTCTACGACGACCGCGAGCGCTGCCTCGCGACGCTGCCCAGCCTCATGCGAAGCAACTGGTTCCCCATCTGCCTCTTCTCCAGACTCCAGTATCTCCACCGCCGGCGCCGGTGGCGCCGGCGACGAAGAAGAAGAAGACACCGTCGTCTTCGTCATCGAGAGATGGATGCAGCCACCTGGAGAAGCGCCGGAGAACAGGTTCCAGTTCCAGGCCCTGGTCCACCACCGCAAGCAGGGTGGGACCGATCGCTGGCACTGCGAGGAGCTCCCGCCGGCCGCCGCCGCCCTACATCCGCGACGCCGGCTACCGGCCGTCGTGCGCCGCGTCCGCGATCGAATCCTACGGCCTGGTCCACGGCGGCGGCGCGGTCTTCGTTTCCAGGGAAACAGCCGGGACCTACTGCTTCGACGCGGCGAGCCGCGCGTGGAGCAAGGCCGGCGACTGGGCCATGCCGTTCCGCGGCGAGGTCCACCACGTCCCTGACCTCGGCCTCTTGGTCGGCCTCGGCGTCCCGAGATGGAACGGCGACCACCAGGTCCGCGCCTGTCCCGTGCTGTGGACGTCGCCTGCGGCCTCCGACGGTCGCTGGCCGCCGCCGCCGACGCTGTGCGACGACGCCCTGCGAGACCTCCAGGCGTTCGTCGAAGAATGTCACCTCGACCCGGGGTGGCCGCACCTCGTCAGCCTCGGCTCTGGCAAGTTCTGCGTCATCCGGTGCTTCGTGACCGTGAAGGAGACCTGCAGCCACTGTAACCATACGGAGCTCGACAAGAGGTTTGCCGTGTGCACCGGCATGGAGGTGGTGCGTAGCGACAAGGACGGCGGCGACGCGCCGGACCACAACGAGAACGATGATGGGGTCCTGGTGATCAAGCACAAGAGTAGAGTCTACATGTTGGTCAACAACGATGATGATATTCCCATCAGATCCGTGCTCTGAGCTGAGTGAGCTGTAGTAATAATAAACTGGAATATCGGTTACTGTGTAATCTATTGGAACTTGAGATTTTCTGGTTTAGAGCAAGTTTTAAAGTTTACAAAGTATTGGTGGCTAAGGTCGCGTAAGCGGGTGGTTAAAGACAAACGCTAGGATTCGACACTCTGATCATTTGATCACATTGAGACTTTGGAAGAATCGCAGCAAGCGAGTGTTTGACTTCCAAACTTTCTAACCGGATGCAAGTTTGTTGTTTTCCTTCGTCGTTTGTTGTCACACGTGACACCCTTAAGTGAAAATGGCATGACAATGCTTATCTTGATTGCTAGGTTTTTCTCCCCCTGAAACACGGATACGCTGGATCGGTCCTTGGCCCGCGTGGCTCGTTGCATAGAATCCTTGATACAAGCCCATTTGCATATCTCGTGAGCCTAAAAAAGATCGTGTTTCTCTGCGTGTGCTCCTCGCAGCCTGCCGATCGATCGATTCCACCATGAGCCACCGGCGACGATTTCTGAATCTGGTCATGGACACCCGGATCAACGACGTGTACACGGATGTCAAAAAATCCTCTCTGCCGCCGGCGACGGCGCCAAACAAGACGACGCATCTACATCGTGGAGGAGAGATATTTGAAGCCAGATCGCGACCCGGAGGAGAGGCAGGTTCCGGTTCCAAGCCCTGGTTCGCCGCCACGACCCTTGGTCGTCATGCACACAAAGCTGCAATTACGACGAGCTCCCGCCGCCGCCCGACGCCGTCGTCAACGTCGACTCCTACGCGCTGGTGACCGGCGCCTCCGACGACGTGATCTGCGTCTCGACAAAACCAGTTGAAACCTACTGCTTGGACACGGCGAGCCGCAAGTCGAGCAAAGCCGGCGACCATGCTCGGCCCTTCGACGGCAAGGTCGAGCACGACGTCTGGGTCGGCTTCATGGACACTGGTGTGAAGATCGTCAACACCGTCTGCGCATCCGGCGACCTCTTCTCCGCCGCCAAGAGACACACTCGTCGGGGGAGTTGCTGTGCAGCGACCCCTGCGAAGCTCTCGACCCGCCGTACGACCACGCGTGCATGGACACTACCAGGGAGCCTCGGATCGCCATCCTCGGCTCCGGCAAGTTCTGCGTCGTCCAATTCTTCAAGACTATCCAAGGAAGCTGCAGATGCATCTTCCACGACAACTGTGATTTCGAGAGCCACAGGTTTGCCGTATTCACCGGCGTCGAGGTGACGCGCCGTGGCAGTGATGAGCCCAGGACAGTTTTGCACAAGAACAAACGTTACATGTTGCCCTTCCACCATCCTGACATCAGGTTCATCCTCTGAGGAATACCGAGTCTTATGTTTGGCCTTACCGACACTAGTGCACATCCATCATGCTCGATACGAGCAAAATCATAACCGATTTCCCAACCCCGCTTTAATGCATTTGTTAACTTTTGGAGCCAACAAGAAACTGTCATGCTGAGTGTCTTGTTTGAGAGTAAACATAAATTTGACTGCTTTTTGGTACGTGTTTCCCTCCACCTTTTTTTTGAGATGTTTTCAGTCAACTATTAATCATGTGCAAAACAGGTAGGAAAAAACTGACTGAAAAAATGGCTTCACTCAATTTTCTCCCTCCTGCTCAACACGCTGACCCCACCGAGCCAAAGAGAACAAATGGAAGGTTAATTCAATAAAGAAGAATGATCTGTGAAAAATATGGAACATAGTGAACACCAAATGCCTGTAAAATTCTTTGTTTCTACTAGGGACGATGAAAACGGATCAGAGCGGAGCGGATAATGCCCTTCCCATATCAAAATCCATGTTTTTTCATTAGATTCGGGGCGGAGCATAACGCAATTGAATTCGAATCAAACTCAATTCAAATTTGACATGAATTCAAGAAGAAGAGGTCTGAAATCTAAAATCCTAGGATGACAACCCCTTTGAGGCTTACTAAATAGTAGAGATTGCTAGCAATCTACCCGTGCATTGCGACGGGCAGAAAAAATGACACGTTTATTTATGGAGTGCGTATCTTACTCACGGTAATGCTTTAAGCTGTAGAATAGTGATCAGGTCCCATATTGATTTTTCCGATAACGTTTAGAATGGAGCTAACTATATCTCTAAGCACGTCAATATGAAATACAATAATCTGATGCTATTATGTCAAAAAGAATGATAATTAAGGTAACAAGACTTCATGTACGTTTCACGTGGGAAAAATTTATATACATCTAATTGGTATGAAGGCATTGAAAATTAACATAACTGAAACAAACTTGTAGTTAATTAGATAACTTTGATAATTGTTATTTGTCATAATATTTAGGAATATATCAAATATTAAAGTTAACAAAAGATAGTGCTCAAGTAATAAACGCATTGGAGATTGAGCCACACTTTAGTCTTTGTTTCTTCTCACTTTAGCCAAATCCATAATCATACATCCCAGAAAACATGATAATTGAGGCCTTTTTGATAAATCAAAGTATCAAACAAATTAAAAATGAACTGCAGGCTTAGGCGATTAGCGTAGAGATTTGCAGCATTCTTGCGTGTTTGCTTAAGGTGAAGACTGCGTGTACTGTACGACTCCCAAAAACAAAACCTGTGTGTCCATGAGGGATTCGTGCACAAGGGTCACGGCCATCGGCACCCACACCCACACCACACGGTCGCTGAACAGAAAATCGTCGGCATGGTTGACGTACGGTGGTTTCGTCAAGGCGTCGAATCCACAACTACGAACTCAGTAATCGTAATGAGAACAAGCGCTGCCGCTGCGATGCGAAACATCTGCATATGGGGCTTGAGCGAAGAACGGCGGCATCAGTCTTACAGAAGAAAAAAAAAATTCAATCGATCGAATATCAAACCAGCGCATTGTGTTTTGGACTTGCTAATCAACAGCCATGGTCATACAGAAATCAATGGGCCTGGCCAGTACTGCAGTAGGCCACAAGTTACCAACTCTACGGGTCACAACAAATCTAGCCAAGGCCCATGCCAAATCATATGACGGTTCGCTAACCTTTCTTCCTCCTTGGTCGGTCCTTTCCTCCAGTTCGTGTCCCGCAATTAATGGCGGCATGGGCGGCAGCATCCCAGACATCAGCAGCTAGGGGATTTTCGCGGGAAAATAGAGCTATGGAGACTGCTCACCTCACCATACAGATATCTATGCAATGTTTGTCTTCAATTTAAAGAAAACGGACTCGACAAGGTTTGAAAAGTTTTTAGGCAGGGAGACGGAATCGGACGGGGGTACGAATTCGCAGTGGAGGCGGATGCGAATCCACAGACGGATGACGAAAATCAAACCTGAAGATCTCTTTCAGACTTATTATGTAGTGTAAAGATTAGAAGAAGATATGAGGCATCTTCTTTTTATTTATATATGCCGAATCACAAATTGATCCGTGTCTTTCGGGGAAAAAAAAAACTGCTCAGTGGGAGCTAACGCGCACCACTTTGGACTTTGCTCAGCGGGAGGCACTTTCCCCTCCGCCAAAGACCCGAAGTCCATTCTGGCATCGCCCCTTTGCCCAGTCCTCCTCCTCGATCCTGCAGGTCTCCAGCGGTTGTCTCCATTCGCGCTCCGATCCTGTCGCCCTATCGGAAGGTGACTGGGCGATCAGCTCGCTGCCTACAAGGAAGCCTCGGATCTGCTCTCTCCAGTAGCAGATTCCAGGGTTACAACTCTGCAATCCTGCCAGCCTTCTCCACGGTATTTCTCAAACCATTATTTTGAGCCGTGTTCAAGCGTTAAATTTGATTCAAGGTGCTGCACCTGCGTCATGTGAAGTCCTAAGCCATATGACTTCACAAGTACTGACGTCAGTACTTGGTTTGAAGGACGAGGAGACGGTAGCCATATGACTCCTAATCATTGTTACGTTAGTTGAGATCTTTTAATCTAAAAATAATCCCCGTTGATTACATGGGCCATGTTATGTTAAAAGTAGATTAACAGAGTAGGACGTATTTTGACATCGATTGTGCACCTGACCACCAGTGCTTAGGCTGCAAAATCCACCCATGCTGACAAATTGCCTCACCCAGGCACGGCTCAATAAATATGTTGCAATCCTAACCATCGCACTCTCTTAATGAAGCATGATGGTGGTATTGATATCTTCTTTTAATTAGTCAAGTTACTAATTATCTTATTATTACAGGACAACGGTTATCGAAGCCACATCCACTCTGTGGAAGACAAACATACGCCTATTCTGGTGTTTTTTTATAATCAGAAAACAAAATGAGAACAATGGTAGCTGAATCTAGCAGGCATCATCATCTGGAGAAGATTTTGCAAGGTAAAAGTGGGGAGCCATGCAATCTACCTTTGCAGATGTTACAAGATATCACAAACAATTTCTCTGAAGAGCAAGAGCTTGGTCGAGGTGGCTTTGGAGTGGTTTATAAGGTAAGAATAAATGGAAAATATCACTTCTTCCTTCTTCCAAAATTCTGTTAGATGCTACTAATAGATTATGCAATAACCTATGTCCATCTTGACAATAAACAGGGAGTGCTACAAAATGGGCATGTGATTGCTGTGAAGAAGTTTTTCAAACAAACGGGCATCGTACAAAAACAATTTGAGAATGAGACTAAACATCTTATGACACTTGAGCACAATAATATAGTACGATGTGTGGGCTACTGTTATGATATACAAAATAAATGTATGAAGGTAGATGGGCAATACCATTTTGTCGAGGACTCAGAAATGTTGCTTTGCCTGGAATATATGCCTGAAGGAAGCCTTGAGAAGTATATTTCGGGTATGTCAATTCAAGTACGGGATACCCATATTCTGTGCACTCAATTTTTCATTTCTTTGCATGTTAGTGTCACTCAAACATTAGGCAATTAATCTGCCCTCTTTTTCTATTACATGCGCAGATGGATATCGTGGACTTGATTGGCAGGTGCGGTACAAAATAATTGTGGGGATTTGCCATGGTTTAAATTATCTTCATGATAATCGTACGCTTCACTTGGATATAAAACCTGCGAATATATTGCTCGGTTATGATATGGAGCCAAAAATAACGGATTTTGGCTTATCAAGACTCCTTGGTCCAGAACAGAGTCGAATTTACACTAAGGGACAACCTGTGGGAACACTGTAAGTTGAATTCCTTGTTCTCGTGAAATAAGATAGACCTTGGTTTTGTATTCATTAAAAATGGACACATGAGAGATTACCAAGCCAATAGCTAGCTCCCTGAATACCCAATTGTAAAAACATCGCCTTGTCATCAGGCTTGTTAAGGCCTAACACTTGGGTACAGTAACAATTTGCACCAATTTACTGTACCACTTTAGCTATATAATCCACCTATGTTTTGATTTTACAGTTTTATTCACGAGGTAATTATGCAACAATAATAAAACTAGGGCTTATCATACTTTGTACATCTCTAATTAAATTCACGCTACTATGCCACACTAACTACCTTGAGTTGTGTGATGTAGGGGTTACATGGCACGTGAATACTTGGACAAAGGTTTAATCTCAATCAAGTCATATATTTAGCGTTGGTGTGGTAATCATAGAGATAATCGTGGGGAACAAGGACTATCCAGACGTTCCCGGAACGTCTACACAGGACTTTGTTGAACAGGTGAGGCACACGTTATTATATATTGACACATTATATATGTCTCTCTTTTTTCTTCATATTATACCAGCTTAGCTCCAATTTGTTTTTCGGCAGGTACTTCAAAATTGGAGGAATAAGTTGGAGGAAATGAGGAGTACATCACTAGAAAAATATAGCCAACAAATAAAAGTGTGCACTGAAATAGGTCTAAGTTGTGTTCACCCTGATCCGGTGAAGAGGCCCACAATATGGGAAATCATCGAGCGTCTGAACAGATGTGATAATACAAATTTCCATGTTAGCAACGAGGAAAGGACACCAGCTGATATGGTAAATGACCACCTCATAGAAGAAATTCATCGATTCATTAATAGTTGGCTTGCTAGAACATGCGGTAGATCATACATTTCATGTTCTTTTTAGTGAAGTGGGACAAAAAAAATCAGCTTATAATTCTAGTTCTGAATTCTAACTTTACAGGTACAAAACAAACAAGCTAATATACAGAGAGGAGCACAATGCATCTCATCACTAGAGAATAGACGTCGATTTAAAAGAAGACGTGTGGACATAGATCAGAATGGCATGGTGATGGACTTGGTGAAAAGTTCTGCAACAATGGAATCCATCAAGAGGCTCGACGAGCTAAGGCCATCAGCAGACCAGGTACTGTGGATCACTCCTGAATAATGGATTGGATTCCCTGTAACATACTAGTCCATAGTTTTTGGTACCTTGTGATAAATAAAAGCTAGGATATGTTATTTCATTTCTCAAATAGGCGTATGTTATTTCATTATTTAAAAATACAATATAGTTCATGAAGAGGTCATACCAGAAATAATAGGAAAAATATACAAAGGGGATTAGATGATCGCAATTAATTAGTTAAACAAGGAAACAAAAAATGACCGTATTCAATAAGTGGAGCAACATACTTCCTTATAATAACATCAACTTTGAGATGGCACGCAAGTCAAGCAGCTAACTTGCAACGGACACAGATTTACCATCGAAATAATTCTTATCTCGTTAAAGAAAAGTCCCATTGGCATAGAATTACTGAATTAGTGGTGCACTGGTGTAAATGTTGGTAGATTTTACATGACAATTTCCTTTTTTGAGTTCGAAAATTAAAACCGTGGTTTTTCTGATATTTGTGTACCTGCATGACAGACAAAGGCGTTCCCGGAAATGTGCGGTCGTCCCCGACGCGTCAACGACAACCAGCCCACGTGGATGGACAACAGCCGCCGCGGCACCTGGCGCGCACCCAGTGTCTGCATTGTGGTGCTTTTTTTTTTAAATAAGGCATAGCTGCGAATTGACGGCTGCGAATTGATGGCTACCCTTTTCGAGTGAGGCTGAGGGATCGCAGCTATTCGCACCCAGTATAACTTCTTTTTTAAATAAGGCATAGCTGCGAATATAGCTGCGAATATAACTCACGAAAGTATATTCGAGTGGATTTTGTGCGCAAGGGCACTGGTGCCCACCCAGACATCTACTTTCGTTTTTTTTTCCTTTTTGTTTTATGAGCTTATGATGGTTCCGTGGGACCAAGTTCAGTTGTTAGAGTAGTATAGTAATATTTTACTCTCTTTTTCATGTCTCCTTCCCCACGCTCGGCTGCAAACCGTACCCTGCGGACGGAGTTTTTTTATATCCTTTTGTTTGCTGCATATATGGAATCAGAAACTAGAAATATAACGCCGCGCTTAATAACCCTGTTACTAATTAACTACTTAAATGAACATTTCCGGTAACCTATTTATACCTGTGTCAAAATAAAATATGTAAGAAATCCCCCACATCAAGCCATCTATTTCAAGAGGTTCATCTTCTAATTCTCCCGTGCGTCGCATCTCTGTCCGGATCGGCGCCGACAGGTTGGGCCCACCCGTGATTGAAAAAAAAGCCGCTCGGCTCGCTCGCTCCGCCCGTCTGCGCCGCCGCCGCCGCCGCCACCGCCGTTGCTCCTCGCTCCCGCGCCCTCCTCCTCCTCCTCCCCCGAGCAAAAGCAGCAGCCGAGGCGGGAGTGCGGGACCCAGCGTTCGCCCGTAGCCGCCGCTCCGCCGTCGCCCCTCGCTCCCTGCCCGTCCCCTCGCCTTTGCAGCGCGCCTCCACGGCGCTGCTCGAGCGCGAACACGGTCCCGCGCCCTCTTACTCCTCCCCCGAGCAAAAGCCTCCTAGATCCCGGCGCAGAGCCGCGTGACTAGGCACCGAATCCTTCATGTCGTCCGGCAAGGGTGGCGGAGGTGCGAACTTATCCTTCGCCGTCTTCTTCTTCGTGCGCTGTAGGTATTGGTGCGAACTCAGACGACACACACATACCTCAGAAGAAGGAGGGGAAGAAGGAGACCAAGCTGGGGATGGCTACAAGGAGGACGAAAACTTTGGGGAGTGGTTCTCTGTGGTATGTGTGTGTCGTTTTATGAGCTGTTCCAGCGAGGTTTAGTCAGGGGGGCTGTAGATTCGGTTGGATTTTGGGCTCAATGTTGGCAAGACTGTCTGTTCTATTCTGGTGATGTTCAAACTTCGGAGCTGCTGGTGATAAAAGCTGTAAACTGGTGATTGGTAGGATTTGATATGGTGGTTGCAGATGAAATCAGCCCCTCTCCCAGTCCAATCGAAATCGTCGATGACGCCGGTGCCTCCTGCTCCCACACCGCGCTGTGGCTCCCCTGCGGCGTCTGACTCGGCGGTGTCACGGGGATGGACGCCGACGTCAGGAAGCTCATCTGGGTGCGCCGCCGCAATGGAGTCTGCCCGCGCGCCCGGCGTACGGGTTCGAGGCCGTCCGTCATTGTCGGATGCTGCAGCACGACGGAGCGGTTCGAGATGGGGTACATCTTCCTGTGCAACCAGGCTAGCCTGCACACGCGCGCCGACGCTGGCGAGTACGAGTTCTGTGACGCCATTCACCCACGGAGAGCATCTCCACCGCGTCCTTGCAGAGAAGAAGATGAACACCTTGCTTTTTCATATTCCTATTTTTTTTCTTTGATCCGTTTTTCTGATTGATTGCCTACCAATTTCCCCAATTCGATGCAGACTGCCTATTTGAGGATCTACCATATTGTAGCCTGGCCGGATCCTCAGGCATGTGAACGAGCTGCCCTAGAACTGCGTCATTCTACCGCGCTCCGCCGGCAAGCCTATCAAGCTCCTCGGATGCCTGATGGTGGTCATCGGATCATTAGACCTCATGTTTGTGTTCACTCTCAGGTAGTCAAGTTGGGAAGGGAACACCTCTTTTTTTTTTTTCCACCTCTTTGTTTCCTCTTTGCTTTGTTGTGCATGCTTGTTGAACTGAGTAGAATGGAAACTTGTAAAATGAGGGTACTTTATATGCCTGATTGTTGATCGGTGCTTTCAGGATGCTTATAGCCACTGCAAGCTCAAGAAAGTTGCTGGGGTGTTTTTCTTTTTTGGATGCGTGCATCCATAGCTTAGCTATAGTTGTCCTTGGTGCTCAATGGCATCACTAAGACATATAATTCAACACCTATTTTCCTTTTGGTGTTATCCTAAAAGGTGGGATATCTATCAGGAGGATCAATTAGATTCAGTTTGCAGCTTTCTATATCAATCCTATGTATAGATTGAATTTTAATTTTCCATGATCTTGTGCTAGCAGGAGCAATAAGTGGGGATTAATCAGTTTATGTGTCGATTAAATACTTTCATGGTATGTTAGAGATGGATTTGTTTACATGAAACTAACTGACTTCCGGGCACTGATTCATTGCAGGCGTCCTGGAGTGCTGCTTGCCACATAAACCATGTGGTAACTTTCCATAATGGCCTACTTGCTCATCAATAGATTGTGGAAATTTTTTTTTCAAAATCAAGAAGGTTTGAATAAATCATCCCAGGTATCATTAGTTTATTCTCGGATACTGTTTACTTTCTGGGTTAAATGTAAGGATACATATGAGATCACTGATACATATGCTATTTTGATCTTTTCATATATGACCTGATTTTAAGCCCATGAATGCCACACAAAGTATTGACCATCTGTATTGTCGATGGTTATGATCGATAAGCATTGTCTGAAATAGAAGCATGCTTTATTTAAAAATCATTTGCTAGGTTCATATTTGAGCATATAGAGTAGTATTTGGCAATGCTTTTAATTTTTCAGGCATGGAAATAGTGGTATGAGGCGACAGAACAAGGCACAATGTCTTCAAGCGTGCAGATAGTGACAACGATGCCAGCCTCAAGGTCTTCCTGGCGTCCTGGTGCGACAGCGGCTTCAGCGAGGCGACTTCGACAGCGGCATGGAGCCTCCAAGGCATTGGGGATGCAGTACGAGCACCAACAGGTTGCTCTTCTTCCTCGAGTTCTTATTTTGGTTGAGGTATAGCTTTGGATTACCTCGATGCCGCCTATCACATAGCAAGGCTCTACCATGTCCTTGTCTTTCTTGCTTGCCTCAGGCGTAACAGCTAGCTGAATACAGTTTCTTTGCCATCCTAATTAGTAAGATTTTCTAAACAGTTTCGATTGAATCTGGCTGCAGTAAGGATCCAAACACAGCCAAACCACTGTTACGATGTTCCTGAGTTTGTATGTATGGACAATGCAGTATCCTTTGCCCATGCTAATTATTTTTTATTGTTGGTTGTTTAATTTCCTATCGGTTTATTATTTATGAGTAGTGCTCAGTGCATGACCAGAAAATTTTTAGTTCACTACAAGTTTGTCAATGTTTATTTATTTCTGCCCGGAATTTTTAGTTTCATGCTTTATTAATGAAATATTTAATCTAGAGTGCCAAATTGACAATATATCTCGATTTACTCGGTATTTTTTCCTGGATTTTTTATTGGATGAGTGAGTAGATTGAATAGGCATCTGAAGCATGAAGGCCCATCATCTGTAGCAGTCAGGTGCTGCTTTGGTGTTCGTTTGGTAACCTTCCTCATCTATGATTAACATGTAATCTCCAACTTCTATGATTTCCCCTTTTCTGGGGTATTTGGTGCTGTGAGTTTATCGAAGCATCACCCTTACGTATGCTTATCTACTGCAAACTAATTCAAATCTGCCCTTGCTGTTGTCTTGTAAGTTTTTAAGGAATTTTTTTTCAATGACCTAGAGTTTAAAGCACACACATTTTTCTGTTTCTGAAGGAAATGTTCTTGGTATAAGCAAATTCCTATATTGTTGTCTACTGATGAAATAAGTTCTGAATATGGCTTCAGATAAGCATATTAATTCTCTTTAGGTGTTGTCCAACTTTGCATGATTGTTATAGAATTGGCATGTGCATGGCTAAATCATAATTTATTTGTTCGATGCAACAGGTTTTGGAAAGCTTTTTGTTCTCTTTTTTTTTAGTTGAGTAAACATGACAGGGCTGGCACTTTTCAGAAAAGGTGACAGAAGCTGTAATAGTATGATCTGGTAAAGTGTGAAAGAAAAAATTGATTCAAAATTATCTTTGTACTAGCCAAGAGCCCGTGCTTTGCCACGGATTTTAAATATATGTGTTCTCAAAAACTACGAATGTTATAGACTTCCTCCATCTTAAAATATAGACTCTTTACATTTATTTTTTTTCAAAAAATAGACATTCTTAAATTACAATACATCTCGCTCCTTTTATTCTCACTTCCTAGTGCATCGTTTTCTATGCCAATCACTTTTTCTACCTCTTCTTACTTACCATATCCAAACTCAACACTGTCTATATTTTGAACGAAGGGAGTACTCATAGAAAGAATTTGTGTCGGTTTACCTTTGGAAAACAAAATTCGGTCTAATTTACAAAGATATTCCAGAAAAATTATAGTCCAGTAGAAATCAACTTTCTGCAGGCTGCATGCATATGTTACATCGAAGATAATTTTCTTCAAATGTCTCTCAATGTTTATACAAAATACAGATTAGTACTTATAGTCAGCAATTTGCAAATATTTAAAATCTCTCTCGCTTTGACAACCCCTTGGTGCAAAAGAATGATCAGCTACACGGTAAAAGAATGCACGATTGTAACAGCAACAAAAATTTGAGAAGCCGTCCTATTTTACTGTTTTACCGAGGATGCAGACTCATTAAAAAAGAAAAATACTAAATCAAACCTTTTGCCATTCCCTCAGTCATGGTGTTGTCGAAGATAATAAATCAAACCTGGACGGAAGGCTGGCTTCCCTGTTTTACTTCCAGGTCCCACCACTCTCTCTTTCTCTCTCTCTCTGCCGTTCTCACATCCCCTCAGTCATGGCGTTCTTGTGAAATCCCTTGAATTTTCATTCCAGCGATGATTTATGCTGCGACCAACGACCATTTTTGCCTCCTCCAGTCCCCCCATAGTAGGGCTAGTAGCATCCCATTTTGGATCTGTAGCACTTAACTGCATGGAGCTCGCGAATCAGCGAGGCTCCATCGCGTCTGATACTGCAAGATTTACGCTGCTTAATCCAATGCTGAGTTCGTTGAGGCAGTCCCGCTTGAGAACCTGCTACATCGCATAGCTTGATCCGCCTTGCCCATCTGAATCCTAGCGTCGAAAATACCTCCCACAGGAGTTCTCCTGATCCGGCCTTGTCGAGAACTGGGTCAGACATGGAGCGCGGGGGCGGCGAAGCTTCTGGAGAGGCTGGATGACGAGGCGTGCCGCGGCCCAGGCATTGCTGCTGCCGCCGTGCCGACGGGGTACCGGCATGATTCAAGCGTGCCTTTGCTGCGATGGAGTGCCGTATTGCAGTGCCTTCGAGCTCCATCCAAGCGCCGCTGTCTTCATCGGGTGGATGCCGGCGGCCGATCATCATGCGGGGAGAGAGGCGAAGAGATTTGTTTTTTTATTCTGAGATGACGTCGAGCGAGACGAGATAGGAAAGAAGAGCCTCGAAGGCTGCCTGTGCGGCTGGCCCACCTGTCGGCGCAAAGAGATGCAAAGATGGATGGCCGAACGACCGACGATCACGACCACCACCAACTCACGTTTTTAAGTATGGTAAAGATTACAAGCTCTGACATTAAGTGTATAGAATGCATTGTAGTTCGATATTTTTTCCTCAGTTTATTTTAATAACAAGGCTGATTCTTTGGTTTTACCACATATACCCTCTTGTATAACGAGGGTTATGTGAAAATCAATTGTGATGATGCTGTTTCAATGCAATCAGGAGCTGGATCATGAGGATGTGTGGCAGGTGATGAGGAAGTTTGATTGCATGGGCACAATAACAACAATGCATGCTTTACATGCTGAGTGCTATGATGAAAGGGATTGAACTTGCTATGGACTTCGGCATAGAACATTTGGTGTATCAAACCGAATTGGCAAATCCAGAAGCATTATCTACAACTCTTTTGCTGAACTTTTAGTTAATTGGTGTCGTAGATCATGTAATAGGGTTGCACATGAGCTTGCAAGTCATGTTGTATTGTTGGGTCGAGAGGAGCTTGTGTTTGAGCATTCCAGTGCCCCAACTTTGTTAATGTTCTCGTGTGTAGTACTATCACCGTGCAATGGCTCATCATTTCAGATTAATTGACTTTTGAGTATGTTGGGTTCTGATTATGCAGTAATGCAGTCCACACAGGAAAACATTGATCCATTCATTTATTTGATTCCACCAATATTAAGTGATTAGTTGTCATGTTCATTGGTGATTACTCATCCTTTATTCTTTGTGCACAAAAATGTATCCTCGTCAAAACATCACATATTACTAAATAATTTAATTATGGGCACTTTTGCTAGTGTATATTCATGCTTGAATTAAGATATTTTATCTTCTTTTTTCTTGGGGGTGGGGTATATTGCCACGTATCGAAATTTGGTGATTCTAAAATATGTGTATCATGAGTGTCATCTCTAAAAATATTGAACATTTGGTTGAATAGACCTAAAATATATTTCAATTTTGTGAGATAACAATAATCTACGTGCTCTGTGCTGATAAAATATCATGATATTACACGAACGTGCAAATGACTGATTGATAATAATTTCTAACTATGTAGGAATAATATTTGTGACTTCTTTTCCAGATTATTTGAAACTGAAACATGCAACCTCATACTCAACCTCACTACATGAAAAATGTGCTCATAGAAGCTCAAGCTCACTATATGAAAAACAAGTCTATTGTTTACATAGAGGAAGACACTAATAGGAATATAACAAATTCAGAAGAGAAGATATGTATCAGAAGTTTACATAACAGATGGAACAAATTTGAAAGAATTCCTATTGAATTTGATCCAGAAATATAACTATTGTCGGGTACCCATTTTCTAGGTACCCTATACAGTATACATACGAGGTAACGAAGCCTGGATATCGACCGAGACACAAAGGCCTTGTGCACAGCCGAGTGATAGAGGGCTGGACCCGCACAGTGGCCCAGTCAAGCAGAAGGCGCGACAATGGCCTTTGGCCAAAGAAACCTTCGCTCTTCACGGCCCGCTAAAGGCCCGGGCGCACGTGGCCGCATGGGCGCAGCCCCCACCCAGGATGACGATTGGTCCAGCATGAAAGGAGCCCGGCTCGGGCGTGGCAACAAACCCGACTCCCTGCGGCGGGAGTCGGCCGCCACGGAGTCGAGCGGCTTCTCCGACCGAGCATCGGCCAGCCGCCGTCCGCCGCCCCCATGCTCCGGCAGTGGTCGGGATCGACGGAGGGCCTCGACCCGAACCGAACCCGACCACTACGACCGAAAAGCGAGCTCGGGAGCAGCGTGGCCGTTTCGGTCAACCGCGGGCGTACGGCAGGCCCGTTTCGGATAAGGAGACGGTCCATATCCACTCCTGGACGGTGCGAAAGTACACTATACCTGACGTACGGCGGAGTGGGGATGTCGCATCCAGATCAGGCGTGGAACGACGAATGCATGCACCCAGTACGCTACACAGTTACAACAGTGCGTGGAATGACCGTCACCCAACTCCACAGAGATCTACAGCGCACCAACAGCAATTAACAGTGCGGATCAGGGAATGGGCGCACCACAGCGCCCAGACAAGACACGGATGACATCATCGCACGACTTGGAGCGAGAATTGCGGCGGAAGCCACCGGAACCAACGAAGACGCCCCGACCCCATCTCCACCGCCTTTTCGCTCATCTTTACTTTCTTTTCTTATTCTTCTTTCCTCCGTCTGTAACCGTTCTCCCTTGTCATATAAAAGGGAAGATTGGGCCCCGGAGGGGAGGAGAGGAGTTCTCTTTTCGCTAAGAAAGAGTCCATTTGGAACACACACACACACACACACACACGCACGCAACGCAAAGACAGAGACTTGGGAGCGAATCCCTCTCTCGTCCACAGCTTGTAACCCCTACTACGAGCAACACGAGCAAAACCACGAACTGGACGTAGGGCTTTTCGTGCCTGAACCAGTATAATCCACCGTGTCAAACGCAAATCATCTGATCGCCGTCGAACCGCGCACAAATTTACTCATCGGCCGGTTACTAAACGCCGACAACTATCTATTTGTTATGCGTTGGCTTCGGAGAGTCCAAGGAATTCAGCTGAACCGTCTCTGCATTGTGATCCAATTATCCGTATCCAGCATTGACTCAAAGAATAATCATATGCTTCAAACATCTACAATGGCCTTAAAATCAAGAACACCATGTCATGCAGTCTTAGAACTCCAGGAAAACACATGGTCCTATAAACATTCTCTACTGAGTGCATTTGGGAAGAACCAATAGATGTCCAGGTGTACCAAGATAGAACTCACCATCCAACTTGGATTTAACATGTATATTCGCGAACAGAATGCACCAAAGAACATTTGAAAAAAATATAGGTGGTTATTCGTTGTCTCAGTGAGCATATATCGAGAGCGCAAACATTCTAGACGTATTCATGAATACTTACAAAATTTAATGGCACATTTTAGTTCAGCCTCCACTTTAGATGCAATTAAAGCAGTGACAGGGGCAATTTATACTATGCCTCCACCTGAAATGAAAATATCAAGCTGGACCAGCTTGTTTGCTGTGTCATCTAAATACTACCTGAGCGTCAAACACAGGAATAATGAAAGGAAAAGGCATAAAATCTGAGGCAGTAGAAATCTTCAAGAGAACAAATAATCAGGGAAAAGATTCAACCATGCACAGGTACATAAATGACAAAAGAAATGACCACTATGCATTCATCAGTGACATTAAGAAGTAAAATATTGAACTTTTAATTATAGGGAGATTCAAGAAGTAATAGCCATGGGGACTAACCTGGCAACCTCACCTTGACAAGCAATTTTGTAGCACAAAAATATCAAAATTTGGGTTTCAGAATGTACGAGGAGTCTCCCTGTTTCACAAAATAATAATAAAAAAAAGGCAACAATACAAGAAAACCCTTACATACACCATCAATAAACTCTTGATAAGATGAGCGACTGTGCTGCTTCAATACTCAACAGATTACCATGACTGAAACACTCAAAATGAATGATAATGCATTAGCAGAACCATGTGTTCAAAAAAAATCTTACATCATGTGACAGAGGAACATATATTTAAACTTAAAACACTAAAAGTGCATAAAACATGAAATGTGATGCTAAAACCTGATGAAGAAAAAATGCAGACTGCGTATATACACCAGATAACAAAAATGACTGACATTGTCCAATACAATTTTGCATCTTCAGACTAAACAGGATGCTCCCTGCACTACTATTCAGATGATCAGCAGCTAGTTCTCCGTCGAGATTCAGGGTAAGATTTCTCAAAAACTGGGATTTGACTGAGACACACCCACCCTATCATATACTTGTATCCCATTTATACATACAAATACTACCTCAAAAGTGGGGCTTTATCAAAACCATTAATTTACAATATTCAAATAGGCAATACTGTTGCTCCTATTGATCAACCTGTTTGTCCCCCATTCAACATCAGCAACACATGACATTTTCTTATTCTATCAGATCGGTAGCCATATCTCTAAATTTTCCAATCTAGCACTCATATTTACACAGAAAAGACATTGGACCCCATGAATATAGATTCATGAAACTTAAAGTAAATTTCAGCAATGAGCATGAATAAATCTTCCACTGTAGAAAGTAATAGATGAACAATGTAGGCATAACTAATCACTGTGCAGATGTTGCCTTACTTTAACTTGAAAGACTGGTAACATGTATTCTCTTTCTAAAATATATCAGACACTCGTATTGCTTTCAGAAGTCTTCTCACTATAGGGCTATGCCTAGACTATAGAAGGACCAAGCTGACATGAAAGAAACTGAAAACAGGTCGAAGAGAGTATAGATCATATAATATGCTCAAATTCAAAGTGATACTCTAGAATAATAAAAATGAATCAAGTATACAAATGAAAACAGGTCGAAGACTGTGGTAGTACATTTTTTTATGTATAACATCTACTGAAAATGGAAGCTGGATTGATGGATACTGGAACTAATTAGAGTATGCCCCATTTTTTTCTCTAGTTGCTTTGAAGAGTAATCTTCAAAAACGAAAAAGAAAAAAAAAACACAATGTGTTATGGTTCTCTCACGAGCAATCTTAACTTGCCTCTGCCGAAAAGATTGAAACAATCAATTGCTAGCAAGTACATAGTTAAGTCGATATCCAGCAAGTTGCTACTCCAGCAAGCAACACTGTAGCACTGAGAGCTGTGCTGAAGGAATAAGATATGTGAACTAATACAAGTTGGAAAAGCAGAATTTATCAACCTTCTTCTTATCATTGTCAGTGTATCTATTCTAAGGCCAGTTCTAAGATGCAAACTCAGCAGGCTGAAATATGTGACTGAATTTAGAACTTGCTGGCTGCACAATTAGAAGCTGCAAAGAAGCCAACTAATGCCCAAGTTGGAGGATCACCCTTCGTTCCCCCAAGCTAACACCTACCCAAGGCATCCAAGGCCTCATTCATGACATGATTTTCTCCGATTGCACTTCAGACATATTAAGCACATTACCTTTACCTAGCCATTCAGCAGAGACGAGCAAACAGGCTACTCGAGGCGCGCTGCCACGGCATGGCCGCTAGTGCCGCCCGCCCTGCCCGTCGCTCTGCCATTCAGCGTCGCCGACCCGTCGCTCGCGCTTGCCGTGGCAGGGCAATCGAAACACCAAAGGCACCTTCATCTGGGCGCTCGCCGTGCCGCGCCGCAGCACTGCCCACCGGAGTCGACGACGGCCACCGCACACCGGCTGCATCCCACCCCATCTCGCACGCCGCCAGCGACTCGGCCGCACACCACATCTTGCACACCACCATTGCCAGGCCGACGGGTAGGGTTGGGTCTCAAAGGCGGGTCGAGGTGCGAGGCGGGCGACGGGGGATTGGAATGGGGTCTCCTCTTCCCTCCTCCCTCCCCTCCTCCCCGTCATCCCCTCCTCCTCTTCTGCGCCGCGGCCAAGAAGTAGCCACCACGCCGGAGGGAGCGGTGCGCCGCTTCTTCAGTGCCGGTGGCCACCCCGTTCCGCCCGCGTATTCTTCCCCAGATTCGCGGCCAGGGAGCTCCAGGACGAAGCCCGCGCGCAGCCATGGGACGGCCGTGAGACCCGCTCCAGGGACCACGGCTCCGGCGGGCAGGCGGGCGTCCAGCAGCGTAGTGGGAAGCGTGATGGGAGGCGAGAGGGAAGGCGAGAGGGAGGACGAAGAGTGGGTGCGCGGCGAGGGCGAGGAGGGCGCCGCCGGGGTGGTGGTGGTGGAGCGGGGCCAGCGGCGATTGGTTGAAAGCGAAGGAGGACCGGACGCTTTTTCCACGCTCGGTCGTCGAAGGCGGCGGCTGTTGAATGGCTATTTTGCATTTTCTCTTCTTCACATTGATTAGGAACAAACACAGGGACTTGGATACATAAAAATTGAACTGATTTACTGTAGCACGTAAGTTTTTAGTTACACAAACAGATCCAATAAAAAGCTCGGGGATCTGACCGAAAAAAAACAGAACACGCGGCTGCGTACGAGCGGAAGGGATCGGCGCTGTCTGACGGGCGCGATTTTCGGGGTGACGCGGGCGCGGCTGGGGAAGGAAATGTGGCCACAGATATAGGAGCTCGATGTTTTCAGTCAACTATTAATTATGTGCAATACAGGTAGGAAAAAATCGACTGAAAAAATGGCTTCACTCAATTTTCTCCCTCCTGCTCAACACGCTGACCCCACCGAGCCAGAGAGATCAAATGTGAAGGTTAATTCAATAAAGAAGAATGATCTGTGAAAATTATGGAACATAGTGAACACCAAATACCTGTACAAATTCTTTGTTTCTACTAGGGATGGAAACGGATCTGAGCGGAGCGGATAATGCCCTTCCCATATAAAAATCCATGTTTTTTTCATTGGATTCAGGGCGGAGCATCAACGCAATTGAATTCGAATCGAACTCAATTCAAATTTGACATGAATTCAGGGACAGAGGTCTGAAATCTGAAATCCTAGGATGACAACCCCTTTGAGGCTTACTAAATAGTAGAGATTACTAGCAATCTGCCCGTGTGTTGCGACGGGCATAAAAAATGACACGTTTATTTATGGAGTGCGTATCTTACTCACAATAATGCTTTAAACGGTAGAATAGTGATCAGGTCCCATATAGATTTTTCCAATAACGTTTAGAATTGAGCTAACCATATCACTAAGCACGTCAATCTGAAATACAATAATCTGATGCTATTATGTCAACAAAGAATGATAATTAAGGTAACAAGACTTCATGTACGTTTCATGTGGGAAAAATTTATATACATCGATCGAATATCAAAGTATCAAACCAGCGTATTGTGTTTTGGACTTGCTAATCAACAGCCATGGTCATAAAGAAATCAATGGGCCTGGCCAGTACTGCAGGAATCATATGACGGTTCGCTAACCTTTCTTCCTCCTTGGTGCTCGGTCCTTTCCTCCAGTTCGTGACCAGCAATGGCGGCATGGGCGGCAGCATCCCAGACATAAGGAGCTAGGGGATTTTCGCGGGAAAATAGAGCTATGGAGACTGCTCACCTCACCATACAGATATCTATGCAATGTTTGTCTTCAATGTAAAGAAAACGGACTCGACAAGGTTTGAAAAGTTTTTAGGCAGGGAGACGGAATTGGACGGGGGTACGAATTCGCAGTGGAGGCGGATGCGAATCCACAAGCGGATGACGAAAATCAAACCTGAAGATCTCTTTCAGACTTATTATGTAGTGTAAAGATTAGAAGAAGATATGAGGCATCTTCTTTTTATTTATATATGCCGAATCACAAATTGATCCGTGTCTTTCGGGGAAAAAAAAACTGCTCAGTGGGAGCTAACGCGCACCACTTTGGTCTTTGCCCAGCGGGAGGCACTTTCCCCTCCGCCAAAGACCCGAAGTCCATTCTGGCATCGCCCCTTTGCCCAGTCCTCCTCCTCGATCCTGCAGGTCTCCAGCGGTTGTCTCCATTCGCGCTCCGATCCTGTCGCCCTATCGGAAGGTGACTGGGTGATCAGCTCGCTGCCTACAAGGCAGCCTCGGATCTGCTCTTTCCAGTAGCAGATTCCGGGGCTACAACTCTGCAATCCTGCCAGCCTTCTCCACGGTATTTCTCAAACCATTATTTTGAGGCGTGTTCAAGCGTTAAATTTGATTCAAGGTGCTGCACCTGCGTCATGTGAAGTCCTAAGCCATATGACTTCACAAGTACTGACGTCAGTACTTGGTTTGAAGGACGAGGAGACGGTAGCCATATGACTCCTAATCATTGTTACGTTAGTTGAGATCTTTTAATCTAAAAATAATCCCCGTTGATTACATGGGCCATGTTATGTTAAAAGTAGGTTAACAGAGTAGGACGTATTTTGACATTGATTGGGCACCTGACCACCAGTGCTTAAGCTGCATAATCCGCCCATGCTGACAAATTGCCTCACCCAGGCACGGCTCAATAAATATGTTGCAATCCTAACCATCGCACTCTCTTAATGAAGCATGATGGTGGTATTGATATCTTCTTTTAATTAGTCAAGTTACTAATTATCTTATTATTACAGGACAACGGTTATCGAAGCCACATCCACTCTGTGGAAGACAAACATACGCCTATTCTGGTGTTTTTTTATAATCAGAAAACAAAATGAGAACAATGGTAGCTGAATCTAGCAGGCATCATCATCTGGAGAAGATTTTGCAAGGTAAAAGTGGGGAGCCATGCAATCTACCTTTGCAGATGTTACAAGATATCACAAACAATTTCTCTGAAGAGCAAGAGCTTGGTCGAGGTGGCTTTGGAGTGGTTTATAAGGTAAGAATAAATGGAAAATATCACTTCTTCCTTCTTCCAAAATTCTGTTAGATGCTACTAATAGATTATGCAATAACCTATGTCCATCTTGACAATAAACAGGGAGTGCTACAAAATGGGCATGTGATTGCTGTGAAGAAGTTTTTCAAACAAACGGGCATCGTACAAAAACAATTTGAGAATGAGACTAAACATCTTATGACACTTGAGCACAATAATATAGTACGATGTGTGGGCTACTGTTATGATATACAAAATAAATGTATGAAGGTAGATGGGCAATACCATTTTGTCGAGGACTCAGAAATGTTGCTTTGCCTGGAATATATGCCTGAAGGAAGCCTTGAGAAGTATATTTCGGGTATGTCAATTCAAGTACGGGATACCCATATTCTGTGCACTCAATTTTTCATTTCTTTGCATGTTAGTGTCACTCAAACATTAGGCAATTAATCTGCCCTCTTTTTCTATTACATGCGCAGATGGATATCGTGGACTTGATTGGCAGGTGCGGTACAAAATAATTGTGGGGATTTGCCATGGTTTAAATTATCTTCATGATAATCGTACGCTTCACTTGGATATAAAACCTGCGAATATATTGCTCGGTTATGACATGGAGCCAAAAATAACGGATTTTGGCTTATCAAGACTCCTTGGTCCAGAACAGAGTCGAATTTACACTAAGGGACAACCTGTGGGAACACTGTAAGTTGAATTCCTTGTTCTCGTGAAATAAGATAGACCTTGGTTTTGTATTCATTAAAAATGGACACATGAGAGATTACCAAGCCAATAGCTAGCTCCCTGAATACCCAATTGTAAAAACATCGCCTTGTCATCAGGCTTGTTAAGGCCTAACACTTGGGTACAGTAACAATTTGCACCAATTTACTGTACCACTTTAGCTATATAATCCACCTATGTTTTGATTTTACAGTTTTATTCACGAGGTAATTATGCAACAATAATAAAACTAGGGCTTATCATACTTTGTACATCTCTAATTAAATTCACGCTACTATGCCACACTAACTACCTTGAGTTGTGTGATGTAGGGGTTACATGGCACGTGAATACTTGGACAAAGGTTTAATCTCAATCAAGTCAGATATATTTAGCGTTGGTGTGGTAATCATAGAGATAATCGTGGGGAACAAGGACTATCCAGACGTTCCCGGAACGTCTACACAGGACTTTGTTGAACAGGTGAGGCACACGTTATTATATATTGACACATTATATATGTCTCTCTTTTTTCTTCATATTATACCAGCTTAGCTCCAATTTGTTTTTCGGCAGGTACTTCAAAATTGGAGGAATAAGTTGGAGGAAATGAGGAGTACATCACTAGAAAAATATAGCCAACAAATAAAAGTGTGCACTGAAATAGGTCTAAGTTGTGTTCACCCTGATCCGGTGAAGAGGCCCACAATATGGGAAATCATCGAGCGTCTGAACAGATGTGATAATACAAATTTCCATGTTAGCAACGAGGAAAGGACACCAGCTGATATGGTAAATGACCACCTCATAGAAGAAATTCAACGATTCATTAATAGTTGGCTTGCTAGAACATGCGGTAGATCATACATTTCATGTTCTTTTTAGTGAAGTGGGACAAAAAAAATCAGCTTATAATTCTAGTTCTGAATTCTAACTTTACAGGTACAAAACAAACAAGCTAATATACAGAGAGGAGCACAATGCATCTCATCACTAGAGAATAGACGTCGATTTAAAAGAAGACGTGTGGACATAGATCAGAATGGCATGGTGATGGACTTGGTGAAAAGTTCTGCAACAATGGAATCCATCAAGAGGCTCGACGAGCTAAGGCCATCAGCAGACCAGGTACTGTGGATCACTCCTGAATAATGGATTGGATTCCCTGTAACATACTAGTCCATAGTTTTTGGTACCTTGTGATAAAAAAAAGCTAGGATATTTATTTCATTTCTCAAATAGGCGTATGTTATTTCATTATTTAAAAATACAATATAGTTCATGAAGAGGTCATACCAGAAATAATAGGAAAAATATATAAAGGGGATTAGATGATCGCAATTAATTAGTTAAACAAGGAAACAAAAAATGACCGTATTCAATAAGTGGAGCAACATACTTCCTTATAATAACATCAACTTTGAGATGGCACGCAAGTCAAGCAGCTAACTTGCAACGGACACAGATTTACCATCGAAATAATTCTTATCTCGTTAAAGAAAAGTCCCATTGGCATAGAATTACTGAATTAGTGGTGCACTGGTGTAAATGTTGGTAGATTTTACATGACAATTTCCTTTTTTGAGTTCGAAAATTAAAACCGTGGTTTTTCTGATATTTGTGTACCTGCATGACAGACAAAGGCGGTCCCGGAAATGTGCGGTCGTCCCCGACGCGTCAACGACAACCAGCCCACGTGGATGGACAACAGCCGCCGCGGCACCTGGCGCGCACCCAGTGTCTGCATTGTGGTGCTTTTTTTTTTTAAATAAGGCATAGCTGCGAATTGACGGCTGCGAATTGATGGCTACCCTTTTCGAGTGAGGCTGAGGGATCGCAGCTATTCGCACCCAGTATAACTTCTTTTTTAAATAAGGCATAGCTGCGAATATAGCTGCGAATATAACTCACGAAAGTATGTTCGAGTGGATTTTGTGCGCAAGGGCACTGGTGCCCACCCAGACATCTACTTTCGTTTTTTTTCCTTTTTGTTTTATGAGCTTATGATGGTTCCGTGGGACCAAGTTCAGTTGTTAGAGTAGTATAGTAATATTTTACTCTCTTTTTCATGTCTCCTTCCCCACGCTCGGCTGCAAACCGTACCCTGCGGACGGAGTTTTTTTATATCCTTTTGTTTGGTGCATATATGGAATCAGAAACTAGAAATATAACGCCGCGCTTAATAACCCTGTTACTAATTAACAACTTAAATGAACATTTCCGGTAACCTATTTATACCTGTGTCAAAATAAAATATGTAAGAAATCCCCCACATCAAGCCATCTATTTCAAGATTCATTATTTGTGTTGTGAGTCCACTCCTGTGCGTCGTGCGTCGCGCGTCGTGCGTCGCGCGTCGCGCTTCCCGTCTCCTGAAAATTTCGGCGCCGACAGGTGGGACCCACCTGTGATTTCCACCCACCCCGCCCCGTGATTGAAAAGAAAAAGAAGCGCAAGTGTTCTCGGCTCCCTAGCTCTGCCCGTCGCCGCCGCCGCCGCTCTCTGCCCGTCCCAAGGCGAAGGCGCTCTCGGCTTCCTCACGTCGGCCGCCGCCGCCGTCTCCTACGCAGCCCCGCCTCCTCCCGACCCTGCAGTGCGGACGCGGCCCTCCTCCCCTCCGTTCCAACCCTAATTCTCACTAGCGCCGCAATCGTTGAGCCTGCGTTCGTGGCCGTCTGCGCCTTCACCCGCGTCCAGATGAGGTCGCGAAGTCGCCCCATGCCTCTCCGTCGTCTTTACTCCGTTCGTCGTCCACCAGCTCCGTTTGGTGGTCCTGCTGCAGAAGCGCGGCCGGCCGCTGCGGCCGCAGGAGGAGGACCACGCCGCGGAGATTTCGAGGACGAGGCGCAGGGGCTCGCGCCGCCACAATCCAAGCGGAAGCGCGCGGCCTCTCAGCTGCTGCGGTGGCCGCGCTAGACCAGCACCTCATCGGTTAGCACCTCGCTCTTTCTCTTTCTCTTTCCATGGTTGGGAACCTGCTACGAAGGGTTCATCTTGGCATCTGGGTTGAGGAGGACTAGCTGTCCTGCTGCCGTGATCCAGTCTGGCCTTTGTCCTTTCGTTTCTTGCTTCTCAGCATGGTGAATTGGGCAGTTGGTGGTTTCTCTGCCTGTCCTATGGTTAGTTCAGTTTAGTTTGTTAAACTCCGGTTGCTTATGGTACCTTGTTTTTTTTTTGAAGCAACTTATGGTACCTTGTTAGAGAAATTTGTTAGACCGAGGGCCATTTTCTAGGCCACACCTGCTTGAATGTAAAACGTAAGAACACCCTTGGACTGCACTGGAGACTGATGTTTACCATCCGAGGATTTAACCGTTCTTGTGCTAACATGCTTAAGTTGAGTTGTTATTATTATGAAAATATATATCGTATTTCATCTTTGGAAAACTTTCTTAGTTCTAGCAATCTTTCAACATGCAGACATCATCATGAAACATAATGGCAGACTGATAAGCCATGCTGTCAAAAAGTTGGTCGAGGAGTATGAAACAAAGAGGAATTCTTTTCTGTGATATTTCAAATTTTAACTATGTTATTTGAGGTAATAATAGCTTCTTATTGCATTACTTTGTTCTTTTTTCAGTCTCCGCATAATTGTTTGGTAAACCTGTGAATCTTATTATTACAAGTTTGTGGCACTCACTAAGCACGAGATTTATCCAGATAGGGTCTGGAGGAAGATAATTACAAGTCAAAGCAGAAAGACATAAATCATTTGAATGAAAACATGATTTGATTTTCTGTGATGATACAGTCCAAAAAACATCCATGACAAGCCACGTACAAGCTCATCCAGCTCCGGGCCTGAATATTCTTTAGCAACTAGCGAGTGACCAATTGACAGGTGCATTCTTTTTTCTATTTCAATCTGAACAAACAGTTATTTCGAGCCCGTCTGACAATGATTCATGTGCCTTTATAGTCAGAAATGCTTATATGTAGGCTAACACTGAAGTGAAATATTTGGTTTTGCACAGGCTTATAGCATCCTGTTTTTAATTGTTTTGTTTTTGTTTTTGACAACAAAAGTTTCAGTTCATCACTAAAATGGTTTCTTGCTGCTGGTACTATTGTGGGAAGTAGTCTGCAGATTCAGAAGTAACTTTTTTGTTTAATTTCATTGTTAAAGTGCAGTCTCTTATAGTTGCTTTACCGGTATAAAACGTACAAAGATGTAAGTGGCATCCATGACATTACATGCTACCTAATTATGATAGTTTGACACTGTAATCATAACCAACTAGCTGGAGTCAAAGTGATTTGATGTTTGACTTTTTATGCAACTGAAAGAGCATTAAGCTGATACTTTGCATATCTATGCTAATTAAGGAATGCTTGTACATACTCCATTTCTGCCCGGAATTTTTAGTTTCATGCTTTATTAATGAAATATTTAATCTAGAGTGCCAAATTGACAATATATCTCGATTTACTCGGTATTTTTTCCTGGATTTTTTATTGGATGAGTGAGTAGATTGAATAGGCATCTGAAGCATGAAGGCCCATCATCTGTAGCAGTCAGGTGCTGCTTTGGTGTTCGTTTGGTAACCTTCCTCATCTATGATTAACATGTAATCTCCAACTTCTATGATTTCCCCTTTTCTGGGGTATTTGGTGCTGTGAGTTTATCGAAGCATCACCCTTACGTATGCTTATCTACTGCAAACTAATTCAAATCTGCCCTTGCTGTTGTCTTGTAAGTTTTTAAGGAATTTTTTTTCAATGACCTAGAGTTTAAAGCACACACATTTTTCTGTTTCTGAAGGAAATGTTCTTGGTATAAGCAAATTCCTATATTGTTGTCTACTGATGAAATAAGTTCTGAATGGCTTCAGATAAGCATATTAATTCTCTTTAGGTGTTGTCCAACTTTGCATGATTGTTATAGAATTGGCATGTGCATGGCTAAATCATAATTTATTTGTTCGATGCAACAGGTTTTGGAAAGCTTTTTGTTCTCTTTTTTTTTAGTTGAGTAAACATGACAGGGCTGGCACTTTTCAGAAAAGGTGACAGAAGCTGTAATAGTATGATCTGGTAAAGTGTGAAAGAAAAAATTGATTCAAAATTATCTTTGTACTAGCCAAGAGCCCGTGCTTTGCCACGGATTTTAAATATATGTGTTCTCAAAAACTACGAATGTTATAGACTTCCTCCATCTAAAATATAGACTCTTTACATTTATTTTTTTTCAAAAAATAGACATTCTTAAATTACAATACATCTCGCTCCTTTTATTCTCACTTCCTAGTGCATCGTTTTCTATGCCAATCACTTTTTCTACCTCTTCTTACTTACCATATCCAAACTCAACACTGTCTATATTTTGAAACGAAGGGAGTACTCATAGAAAGAATTTGTGTCGGTTTACCTTTGGAAAACAAAATTCGGTCTAATTTACAAAGATATTCCAGAAAAATTATAGTCCAGTAGAAATCAACTTTCTGCAGGCTGCATGCATATGTTACATCGAAGATAATTTTCTTCAAATGTCTCTCAATGTTTATACAAAATACAGATTAGTACTTATAGTCAGCAATTTGCAAATATTTAAAATCTCTCTCGCTTTGACAACCCCTTGGTGCAAAAGAATGATCAGCTACACGGTAAAAGAATGCACGATTGTAACAGCAACAAAAATTTGAGAAGCCGTCCTATTTTACTGTTTTACCGAGGATGCAGACTCATTAAAAAGAAAAATACTAAATCAAACCTTTTGCCATTCCCTCAGTCATGGTGTTGTCGAAGATAATAAATCAAACCTGGACGGAAGGCTGGCTTCCCTGTTTTACTTCCAGGTCCCACCACTCTCTCTTTCTCTCTCTCTCTGCCGTTCTCACATCCCCTCAGTCATGGCGTTCTTGTGAAATCCCTTGAATTTTCATTCCAGCGATGATTTATGCTGCGACCAACGACCATTTTTGCCTCCTCCAGTCCCCCCATAGTAGGGCTAGTAGCATCCCATTTTGGATCTGTAGCACTTAACTGCATGGAGCTCGCGAATCAGCGAGGCTCCATCGCGTCTGATACTGCAAGATTTACGCTGCTTAATCCAATGCTGAGTTCGTTGAGGCAGTCCCGCTTGAGAACCTGCTACATCGCATAGCTTGATCCGCCTTGCCCATCTGAATCCTAGCGTCGAAAATACCTCCCACAGGAGTTCTCCTGATCCGGCCTTGTCGAGAACTGGGTCAGACATGGAGCGCGGGGGCGGCGAAGCTTCTGGAGAGGCTGGATGACGAGGCGTGCCGCGGCCCAGGCATTGCTGCTGCCGCCGTGCCGACGGGGTACCGGCATGATTCAAGCGTGCCTTTGCTGCGATGGAGTGCCGTATTGCAGTGCCTTCGAGCTCCATCCAAGCGCCGCTGTCTTCATCGGGTGGATGCCGGCGGCCGATCATCATGCGGGGAGAGAGGCGAAGAGATTTGTTTTTTATTCTGAGATGACGTCGAGCGAGACGAGATAGGAAAGAAGAGCCTCGAAGGCTGCCTGTGCGGCTGGCCCACCTGTCGGCGCAAAGAGATGCAAAGATGGATGGCCGAACGACCGACGATCACGACCACCACCAACTCACGTTTTTAAGTATGGTAAAGATTACAAGCTCTGACATTAAGTGTATAGAATGCATTGTAGTTCGATATTTTTTCCTCAGTTTATTTTAATAACAAGGCTGATTCTTTGGTTTTACCACATATACCCTCTTGTATAACGAGGGTTATGTGAAAATCAATTGTGATGATGCTGTTTCAATGCAATCAGGAGCTGGATCATGAGGATGTGTGGCAGGTGATGAGGAAGTTTGATTGCATGGGCACAATAACAACAATGCATGCTTTACATGCTGAGTGCTATGATGAAAGGGATTGAACTTGCTATGGACTTCGGCATAGAACATTTGGTGTATCAAACCGAATTGGCAAATCCAGAAGCATTATCTACAACTCTTTTGCTGAACTTTTAGTTAATTGGTGTCGTAGATCATGTAATAGGGTTGCACATGAGCTTGCAAGTCATGTTGTATTGTTGGGTCGAGAGGAGCTTGTGTTTGAGCATTCCAGTGCCCCAACTTTGTTAATGTTCTCGTGTGTAGTACTATCACCGTGCAATGGCTCATCATTTCAGATTAATTGACTTTTGAGTATGTTGGGTTCTGATTATGCAGTAATGCAGTCCACACAGGAAAACATTGATCCATTCATTTATTTGATTCCACCAATATTAAGTGATTAGTTGTCATGTTCATTGGTGATTACTCATCCTTTATTCTTTGTGCACAAAAATGTATCCTCGTCAAAACATCACATATTACTAAATAATTTAATTATGGGCACTTTTGCTAGTGTATATTCATGCTTGAATTAAGATATTTTATCTTCTTTTTTCTTGGGGGTGGGGTATATTGCCACGTATCGAAATTTGGTGATTCTAAAATATGTGTATCATGAGTGTCATCTCTAAAAATATTGAACATTTGGTTGAATAGACCTAAAATATATTTCAATTTTGTGAGATAACAATAATCTACGTGCTCTGTGCTGATAAAATATCATGATATTACACGAACGTGCAAATGACTGATTGATAATAATTTCTAACTATGTAGGAATAATATTTGTGACTTCTTTTCCAGATTATTTGAAACTGAAACATGCAACCTCATACTCAACCTCACTACATGAAAAATGTGCTCATAGAAGCTCAAGCTCACTATATGAAAAACAAGTCTATTGTTTACATAGAGGAAGACACTAATAGGAATATAACAAATTCAGAAGAGAAGATATGTATCAGAAGTTTACATAACAGATGGAACAAATTTGAAAGAATTCCTATTGAATTTGATCCAGAAATATAACTATTGTCGGGTACCCATTTTCTAGGTACCCTATACAGTATACATACGAGGTAACGAAGCCTGGATATCGACCGAGACACAAAGGCCTTGTGCACAGCCGAGTGATAGAGGGCTGGACCCGCACAGTGGCCCAGTCAAGCAGAAGGCGCGACAATGGCCTTTGGCCAAAGAAACCTTCGCTCTTCACGGCCCGCTAAAGGCCCGGGCGCACGTGGCCGCATGGGCGCAGCCCCCACCCAGGATGACGATTGGTCCAGCATGAAAGGAGCCCGGCTCGGGCGTGGCAACAAACCCGACTCCCTGCGGCGGGAGTCGGCCGCCACGGAGTCGAGCGGCTTCTCCGACCGAGCATCGGCCAGCCGCCGTCCGCCGCCCCCATGCTCCGGCAGTGGTCGGGATCGACGGAGGGCCTCGACCCGAACCGAACCCGACCACTACGACCGAAAAGCGAGCTCGGGAGCAGCGTGGCCGTTTCGGTCAACCGCGGGCGTACGGCAGGCCCGTTTCGGATAAGGAGACGGTCCATATCCACTCCTGGACGGTGCGAAAGTACACTATACCTGACGTACGGCGGAGTGGGGATGTCGCATCCAGATCAGGCGTGGAACGACGAATGCATGCACCCAGTACGCTACACAGTTACAACAGTGCGTGGAATGACCGTCACCCAACTCCACAGAGATCTACAGCGCACCAACAGCAATTAACAGTGCGGATCAGGGAATGGGCGCACCACAGCGCCCAGATGACATCATCGCACGACTTGGAGCGAGAATTGCGGCGGAAGCCACCGGAACCAACGAAGACGCCCCGACCCCATCTCCACCGCCTTTTCGCTCATCTTTACTTTCTTTTCTTATTCTTCTTTCCTCCGTCTGTAACCGTTCTCCCTTGTCATATAAAAGGGAAGATTGGGCCCCGGAGGGGAGGAGAGGAGTTCTCTTTTCGCTAAGAAAGAGTCCATTTGGAACACACACACACACACACACACACGCACGCAACGCAAAGACAGAGACTTGGGAGCGAATCCCTCTCTCGTCCACAGCTTGTAACCCCTACTACGAGCAACACGAGCAAAACCACGAACTGGACGTAGGGCTTTTCGTGCCTGAACCAGTATAATCCACCGTGTCAAACGCAAATCATCTGATCGCCGTCGAACCGCGCACAAATTTACTCATCGGCCGGTTACTAAACGCCGACAACTATCTATTTGTTATGCGTTGGCTTCGGAGAGTCCAAGGAATTCAGCTGAACCGTCTCTGCATTGTGATCCAATTATCCGTATCCAGCATTGACTCAAAGAATAATCATATGCTTCAAACATCTACAATGGCCTTAAAATCAAGAACACCATGTCATGCAGTCTTAGAACTCCAGGAAAACACATGGTCCTATAAACATTCTCTACTGAGTGCATTTGGGAAGAACCAATAGATGTCCAGGTGTACCAAGATAGAACTCACCATCCAACTTGGATTTAACATGTACATTCGCGAACAGAATGCACCAAAGAACATTTGAAAAAAAAATATAGGTGGTTATTCGTTGTCTCAGTGAGCATATATCGAGAGCGCAAACATTATAGACGTATTCATGAATAGTTACAAAATTTAATGGCACATTTTAGTTCAGCCTCCACTTTAGATGCAATTAAAGCAGTGACAGGGGCAATTTATACTATGTCTGCAATTTCGTTAGTGTTGATGCTGAAATGAAAATATCAAGCTGGACCAGCTTGTTTGCTGTGTCATCTAAATACTACCAGAGCGTCAACACAGGAATAATGAAAGGAAAAGGCATAAAATCTGAGGAAGTAGAAATCTTCAAGAGAACAAATAATCAGGGAAAAGATTCAACCATGCACAGGTACATAAATGACAAAAGAAATGACCACTATGCATTCATCAGTGACATTCAGAAGTAAAATATTGAACTTTTAATTATAGGGAGATTCAAGAAGTAATAGCCATGGGGACTAACCTGGCAACCTCACCTTGACAAGCAATTTTGTAGCACAAAAATATCAAAATTTGGGTTTCAGAATGTACGAGGAGTCTCCCTGTTTCACAAAATAATAATAAAAAAAAGGCAACAATACAAGAAAACCCTTACATACACCATCAATAAACTCTTGATAAGATGAGCGACTGTGCTGCTTCAATACTCAACAGATTACCATGACTGAAACACTCAAAATGAATGATAATGCATTAGCAGAACCATGTGTTCAAAAAAAATCTTACATCATGTGACAGAGGAACATATATTTAAACTTAAAACACTAAAAGTGCATAAAACATGAAATGTGATGCTAAAACCTGTTGAAGAAAAAATGCAGACTGCGTATATACACCAGATAACAAAAATGACTGACATTGTCCAATACAATTTTGCATCTTCAGACTAAACAGGATGCTCCCTGCACTACTATTCAGATGATCAGCAGCTAGTTCTCCGTCGAGATTCAGGGTAAGATTTCTCAAAAACTGGGATTTGACTGAGACACACCCACCCTATCATATACTTGTATCCCATTTATACATACAAATACTACCTCAAAAGTGGGGCTTTATCAAAACCATTAATTTACAATATTCAAATAGGCAATACTGTTGCTCCTATTGATCAACCTGTTTGTCCCCCATTCAACATCAGCAACACATGACATTTTCTTATTCTATCAGATCGGTAGCCATATCTCTAAATTTTCCAATCTAGCACTCATATTTACACAGAAAAGACATTGGACCCCATGAATATAGATTCATGAAACTTAAAGTAAATTTCAGCAATGAGCATGAATAAATCTTCCACTGTAGAAAGTAATAGATGAACAATGTAGGCATAACTAATCACTGTGCAGATGTTGCCTTACTTTAACTTGAAAGACTGGTAACATGTATTCTCTTTCTAAAATATATCAGACACTCGTATTGCTTTCAGAAGTCTTCTCACTATAGGGCTATGCCTAGACTATAGAAGGACCAAGCTGACATGAAAGAAACTGAAAACAGGTCGAAGAGAGTATAGATCATATAATATGCTCAAATTCAAAGTGATACTCTAGAATAATAAAAATGAATCAAGTATACAAATGAAAACAGGTCGAAGACTGTGGTAGTACATTTTTTTATGTATAACATCTACTGAAAATGGAAGCTGGATTGATGGATACTGGAACTAATTAGAGTATGCCCCATTTTTTTCTCTAGTTGCTTTGAAGAGTAATCTTCAAAAACGAAAAAGAAAAAAAAAACACAATGTGTTATGGTTCTCTCACGAGCAATCTTAACTTGCCTCTGCCGAAAAGATTGAAACAATCAATTGCTAGCAAGTACATAGTTAAGTCGATATCCAGCAAGTTGCTACTCCAGCAAGCAACACTGTAGCACTGAGAGCTGTGCTGAAGGAATAAGATATGTGAACTAATACAAGTTGGAAAAGCAGAATTTATCAACCTTCTTCTTATCATTGTCAGTGTATCTATTCTAAGGCCAGTTCTAAGATGCAAACTCAGCAGGCTGAAATATGTGACTGAATTTAGAACTTGCTGGCTGCACAATTAGAAGCTGCAAAGAAGCCAACTAATGCCCAAGTTGGAGGATCACCCTTCGTTCCCCCAAGCTAACACCTACCCAAGGCATCCAAGGCCTCATTCATGACATGATTTTCTCCGATTGCACTTCAGACATATTAAGCACATTACCTTTACCTAGCCATTCAGCAGAGACGAGCAAACAGGCTACTCGAGGCGCGCTGCCACGGCATGGCCGCTAGTGCCGCCCGCCCTGCCCGTCGCTCTGCCATTCAGCGTCGCCGACCCGTCGCTCGCGCTTGCCGTGGCAGGGCAATCGAAACACCAAAGGCACCTTCATCTGGGCGCTCGCCGTGCCGCGCCGCAGCACTGCCCACCGGAGTCGACGACGGCCACCGCACACCGGCTGCATCCCACCCCATCTCGCACGCCGCCAGCGACTCGGCCGCACACCACATCTTGCACACCACCATTGCCAGGCCGACGGGTAGGGTTGGGTCTCAAAGGCGGGTCGAGGTGCGAGGCGGGCGACGGGGGATTGGAATGGGGTCTCCTCTTCCCTCCTCCCTCCCCTCCTCCCCGTCATCCCCTCCTCCTCTTCTGCGCCGCGGCCAAGAAGTAGCCACCACGCCGGAGGGAGCGGTGCGCCGCTTCTTCAGTGCCGGTGGCCACCCCGTTCCGCCCGCGTATTCTTCCCCAGATTCGCGGCCAGGGAGCTCCAGGACGAAGCCCGCGCGCAGCCATGGGACGGCCGTGAGACCCGCTCCAGGGACCACGGCTCCGGCGGGCAGGCGGGCGTCCAGCAGCGTAGTGGGAAGCGTGATGGGAGGCGAGAGGGAAGGCGAGAGGGAGGACGAAGAGTGGGTGCGCGGCGAGGGCGAGGAGGGCGCCGCCGGGGTGGTGGTGGTGGAGCGGGGCCAGCGGCGATTGGTTGAAAGCGAAGGAGGACCGGACGCTTTTTCCACGCTCGGTCGTCGAAGGCGGCGGCTGTTGAATGGCTATTTTGCATTTTCTCTTCTTCACATTGATTAGGAACAAACACAGGGACTTGGATACATAAAAATTGAACTGATTTACTGTAGCACGTAAGTTTTTAGTTACACAAACAGATCCAATAAAAAGCTCGGGGATCTGACCGAAAAAAAACAGAACACGCGGCTGCGTACGAGCGGAAGGGATCGGCGCTGTCTGACGGGCGCGATTTTCGGGGTGACGCGGGCGCGGCTGGGGAAGGAAATGTGGCCACAGATATAGGAGCTCGATGTTTTCAGTCAACTATTAATTATGTGCAATACAGGTAGGAAAAAATCGACTGAAAAAATGGCTTCACTCAATTTTCTCCCTCCTGCTCAACACGCTGACCCCACCGAGCCAGAGAGATCAAATGTGAAGGTTAATTCAATAAAGAAGAATGATCTGTGAAAATTATGGAACATAGTGAACACCAAATACCTGTACAAATTCTTTGTTTCTACTAGGGATGGAAACGGATCTGAGCGGAGCGGATAATGCCCTTCCCATATAAAAATCCATGTTTTTTTCATTGGATTCAGGGCGGAGCATCAACGCAATTGAATTCGAATCGAACTCAATTCAAATTTGACATGAATTCAGGGACAGAGGTCTGAAATCTGAAATCCTAGGATGACAACCCCTTTGAGGCTTACTAAATAGTAGAGATTACTAGCAATCTGCCCGTGTGTTGCGACGGGCATAAAAAATGACACGTTTATTTATGGAGTGCGTATCTTACTCACAATAATGCTTTAAACGGTAGAATAGTGATCAGGTCCCATATAGATTTTTCCAATAACGTTTAGAATTGAGCTAACCATATCACTAAGCACGTCAATCTGAAATACAATAATCTGATGCTATTATGTCAACAAAGAATGATAATTAAGGTAACAAGACTTCATGTACGTTTCATGTGGGAAAAATTTATATACATCGATCGAATATCAAAGTATCAAACCAGCGTATTGTGTTTTGGACTTGCTAATCAACAGCCATGGTCATAAAGAAATCAATGGGCCTGGCCAGTACTGCAGGAATCATATGACGGTTCGCTAACCTTTCTTCCTCCTTGGTGCTCGGTCCTTTCCTCCAGTTCGTGACCAGCAATGGCGGCATGGGCGGCAGCATCCCAGACATAAGGAGCTAGGGGATTTTCGCGGGAAAATAGAGCTATGGAGACTGCTCACCTCACCATACAGATATCTATGCAATGTTTGTCTTCAATGTAAAGAAAACGGACTCGACAAGGTTTGAAAAGTTTTTAGGCAGGGAGACGGAATTGGACGGGGGTACGAATTCGCAGTGGAGGCGGATGCGAATCCACAAGCGGATGACGAAAATCAAACCTGAAGATCTCTTTCAGACTTATTATGTAGTGTAAAGATTAGAAGAAGATATGAGGCATCTTCTTTTTATTTATATATGCCGAATCACAAATTGATCCGTGTCTTTCGGGGAAAAAAAAACTGCTCAGTGGGAGCTAACGCGCACCACTTTGGTCTTTGCCCAGCGGGAGGCACTTTCCCCTCCGCCAAAGACCCGAAGTCCATTCTGGCATCGCCCCTTTGCCCAGTCCTCCTCCTCGATCCTGCAGGTCTCCAGCGGTTGTCTCCATTCGCGCTCCGATCCTGTCGCCCTATCGGAAGGTGACTGGGTGATCAGCTCGCTGCCTACAAGGCAGCCTCGGATCTGCTCTTTCCAGTAGCAGATTCCGGGGCTACAACTCTGCAATCCTGCCAGCCTTCTCCACGGTATTTCTCAAACCATTATTTTGAGGCGTGTTCAAGCGTTAAATTTGATTCAAGGTGCTGCACCTGCGTCATGTGAAGTCCTAAGCCATATGACTTCACAAGTACTGACGTCAGTACTTGGTTTGAAGGACGAGGAGACGGTAGCCATATGACTCCTAATCATTGTTACGTTAGTTGAGATCTTTTAATCTAAAAATAATCCCCGTTGATTACATGGGCCATGTTATGTTAAAAGTAGGTTAACAGAGTAGGACGTATTTTGACATTGATTGGGCACCTGACCACCAGTGCTTAAGCTGCATAATCCGCCCATGCTGACAAATTGCCTCACCCAGGCACGGCTCAATAAATATGTTGCAATCCTAACCATCGCACTCTCTTAATGAAGCATGATGGTGGTATTGATATCTTCTTTTAATTAGTCAAGTTACTAATTATCTTATTATTACAGGACAACGGTTATCGAAGCCACATCCACTCTGTGGAAGACAAACATACGCCTATTCTGGTGTTTTTTTATAATCAGAAAACAAAATGAGAACAATGGTAGCTGAATCTAGCAGGCATCATCATCTGGAGAAGATTTTGCAAGGTAAAAGTGGGGAGCCATGCAATCTACCTTTGCAGATGTTACAAGATATCACAAACAATTTCTCTGAAGAGCAAGAGCTTGGTCGAGGTGGCTTTGGAGTGGTTTATAAGGTAAGAATAAATGGAAAATATCACTTCTTCCTTCTTCCAAAATTCTGTTAGATGCTACTAATAGATTATGCAATAACCTATGTCCATCTTGACAATAAACAGGGAGTGCTACAAAATGGGCATGTGATTGCTGTGAAGAAGTTTTTCAAACAAACGGGCATCGTACAAAAACAATTTGAGAATGAGACTAAACATCTTATGACACTTGAGCACAATAATATAGTACGATGTGTGGGCTACTGTTATGATATACAAAATAAATGTATGAAGGTAGATGGGCAATACCATTTTGTCGAGGACTCAGAAATGTTGCTTTGCCTGGAATATATGCCTGAAGGAAGCCTTGAGAAGTATATTTCGGGTATGTCAATTCAAGTACGGGATACCCATATTCTATGCACTCAATTTTTCATTTCTTTGCATGTTAGTGTCACTCAAACATTAGGCAATTAATCTGCCCTCTTTTTCTATTACATGCGCAGATGGATATCGTGGACTTGATTGGCAGGTGCGGTACAAAATAATTGTGGGGATTTGCCATGGTTTAAATTATCTTCATGATAATCGTACGCTTCACTTGGATATAAAACCTGCGAATATATTGCTCGGTTATGACATGGAGCCAAAAATAACGGATTTTGGCTTATCAAGACTCCTTGGTCCAGAACAGAGTCGAATTTACACTAAGGGACAACCTGTGGGAACACTGTAAGTTGAATTCCTTGTTCTCGTGAAATAAGATAGACCTTGGTTTTGTATTCATTAAAAATGGACACATGAGAGATTACCAAGCCAATAGCTAGCTCCCTGAATACCCAATTGTAAAAACATCGCCTTGTCATCAGGCTTGTTAAGGCCTAACACTTGGGTACAGTAACAATTTGCACCAATTTACTGTACCACTTTAGCTATATAATCCACCTATGTTTTGATTTTACAGTTTTATTCACGAGGTAATTATGCAACAATAATAAAACTAGGGCTTATCATACTTTGTACATCTCTAATTAAATTCACGCTACTATGCCACACTAACTACCTTGAGTTGTGTGATGTAGGGGTTACATGGCACGTGAATACTTGGACAAAGGTTTAATCTCAATCAAGTCAGATATATTTAGCGTTGGTGTGGTAATCATAGAGATAATCGTGGGGAACAAGGACTATCCAGACGTTCCCGGAACGTCTACACAGGACTTTGTTGAACAGGTGAGGCACACGTTATTATATATTGACACATTATATATGTCTCTCTTTTTTCTTCATATTATACCAGCTTAGCTCCAATTTGTTTTTCGGCAGGTACTTCAAAATTGGAGGAATAAGTTGGAGGAAATGAGGAGTACATCACTAGAAAAATATAGCCAACAAATAAAAGTGTGCACTGAAATAGGTCTAAGTTGTGTTCACCCTGATCCGGTGAAGAGGCCCACAATATGGGAAATCATCGAGCGTCTGAACAGATGTGATAATACAAATTTCCATGTTAGCAACGAGGAAAGGACACCAGCTGATATGGTAAATGACCACCTCATAGAAGAAATTCAACGATTCATTAATAGTTGGCTTGCTAGAACATGCGGTAGATCATACATTTCATGTTCTTTTTAGTGAAGTGGGACAAAAAAAATCAGCTTATAATTCTAGTTCTGAATTCTAACTTTACAGGTACAAAACAAACAAGCTAATATACAGAGAGGAGCACAATGCATCTCATCACTAGAGAATAGACGTCGATTTAAAAGAAGACGTGTGGACATAGATCAGAATGGCATGGTGATGGACTTGGTGAAAAGTTCTGCAACAATGGAATCCATCAAGAGGCTCGACGAGCTAAGGCCATCAGCAGACCAGGTACTGTGGATCACTCCTGAATAATGGATTGGATTCCCTGTAACATACTAGTCCATAGTTTTTGGTACCTTGTGATAAAAAAAAGCTAGGATATTTATTTCATTTCTCAAATAGGCGTATGTTATTTCATTATTTAAAAATACAATATAGTTCATGAAGAGGTCATACCAGAAATAATAGGAAAAATATATAAAGGGGATTAGATGATCGCAATTAATTAGTTAAACAAGGAAACAAAAAATGACCGTATTCAATAAGTGGAGCAACATACTTCCTTATAATAACATCAACTTTGAGATGGCACGCAAGTCAAGCAGCTAACTTGCAACGGACACAGATTTACCATCGAAATAATTCTTATCTCGTTAAAGAAAAGTCCCATTGGCATAGAATTACTGAATTAGTGGTGCACTGGTGTAAATGTTGGTAGATTTTACATGACAATTTCCTTTTTTGAGTTCGAAAATTAAAACCGTGGTTTTTCTGATATTTGTGTACCTGCATGACAGACAAAGGCGGTCCCGGAAATGTGCGGTCGTCCCCGACGCGTCAACGACAACCAGCCCACGTGGATGGACAACAGCCGCCGCGGCACCTGGCGCGCACCCAGTGTCTGCATTGTGGTGCTTTTTTTTTTAAATAAGGCATAGCTGCGAATTGACGGCTGCGAATTGATGGCTACCCTTTTCGAGTGAGGCTGAGGGATCGCAGCTATTCGCACCCAGTATAACTTCTTTTTTAAATAAGGCATAGCTGCGAATATAGCTGCGAATATAACTCACGAAAGTATGTTCGAGTGGATTTTGTGCGCAAGGGCACTGGTGCCCACCCAGACATCTACTTTCGTTTTTTTTTCCTTTTTGTTTTATGAGCTTATGATGGTTCCGTGGGACCAAGTTCAGTTGTTAGAGTAGTATAGTAATATTTTACTCTCTTTTTCATGTCTCCTTCCCCACGCTCGGCTGCAAACCGTACCCTGCGGACGGAGTTTTTTTATATCCTTTTGTTTGGTGCATATATGGAATCAGAAACTAGAAATATAACGCCGCGCTTAATAACCCTGTTACTAATTAACAACTTAAATGAACATTTCCGGTAACCTATTTATACCTGTGTCAAAATAAAATATGTAAGAAATCCCCCACATCAAGCCATCTATTTCAAGATTATTATTTGTGTTGTGAGTCCACTCCTATGCGTCGTGCGTCGCGCGTCCCGTCTCCTGAAAATTTCGGCGCCGACAGGTGGGGCCCACCTGTGATTTCCACCCACCCCGCCCCGTGATTGAAAAGAAAAAGAAGCGCAAGTGTTCTCGGCTCCCTAGCTCTGCCCGTCGCCGCCGCCGCCGCTCTCTGCCCGTCCCAAGGCGAAGGCGCTCTCGGCTTCCTCACGTCGGCCGCCGCCGCCGTCTCCTACGCAGCCCCGCCTCCTCCCGACCCTGCAGTGCGGACGCGGCCCTCCTCCCCTCCGTTCCCAACCCTAATTCTCACTAGCGCCGCAATCGTTGAGCCTGCGTTCGTGGCCGTCTGCGCCTTCACCCGCGTCCAGATGAGGTCGCGAAGTCGCCCCATGCCTCTCCGTCGTCTTTACTCCGTTCGTCGTCCACCAGCTCCGTTTGGTGGTCCTGCTGCAGAAGCGCGGCCGGCCGCTGCGGCCGCAGGAGGAGGACCACGCCGCGGAGATTTCGAGGACGAGGCGCAGGGGCTCGCGCCGCCACAATCCAAGCGGAAGCGCGCGGCCTCTCAGCTGCTGCGGTGGCCGCGCTAGACCAGCACCTCATCGGTTAGCACCTCGCTCTTTCTCTTTCTCTTTCCATGGTTGGGAACCTGCTACGAAGGGTTCATCTTGGCATCTGGGTTGAGGAGGACTAGCTGTCCTGCTGCCGTGATCCAGTCTGGCCTTTGTCCTTTCGTTTCTTGCTTCTCAGCATGGTGAATTGGGCAGTTGGTGGTTTCTCTGCCTGTCCTATGGTTAGTTCAGTTTAGTTTGTTAAACTCCGGTTGCTTATGGTACCTTGTTTTTTTTTTTGAAGCAACGCTTATGGTACCTTGTTAGAGAAATTTGTTAGACCGAGGGCCATTTTCTAGGCCACACCTGCTTGAATGTAAAACGTAAGAACACCCTTGGACTGCACTGGAGACTGATGTTTACCATCCGAGGATTTAACCGTTCTTGTGCTAACATGCTTAAGTTGAGTTGTTATTATTATGAAAATATATATCGTATTTCATCTTTGGAAAACTTTCTTAGTTCTAGCAATCTTTCAACATGCAGACATCATCATGAAACATAATGGCAGACTGATAAGCCATGCTGTCAAAAAGTTGGTCGAGGAGTATGAAACAAAGAGGAATTCTTTTCTGTGATATTTCAAATTTTAACTATGTTATTTGAGGTAATAATAGCTTCTTATTGCATTACTTTGTTCTTTTTTCAGTCTCCGCATAATTGTTTGGTAAACCTGTGAATCTTATTATTACAAGTTTGTGGCACTCACTAAGCACGAGATTTATCCAGATAGGGTCTGGAGGAAGATAATTACAAGTCAAAGCAGAAAGACATAAATCATTTGAATGAAAACATGATTTGATTTTCTGTGATGATACAGTCCAAAAAACATCCATGACAAGCCACGTACAAGCTCATCCAGCTCCGGGCCTGAATATTCTTTAGCAACTAGCGAGTGACCAATTGACAGGTGCATTCTTTTTTCTATTTCAATCTGAACAAACAGTTATTTCGAGCCCGTCTGACAATGATTCATGTGCCTTTATAGTCAGAAATGCTTATATGTAGGCTAACACTGAAGTGAAATATTTGGTTTTGCACAGGCTTATAGCATCCTGTTTTTAATTGTTTTGTTTTTGTTTTTGACAACAAAAGTTTCAGTTCATCACTAAAATGGTTTCTTGCTGCTGGTACTATTGTGGGAAGTAGTCTGCAGATTCAGAAGTAACTTTTTTGTTTAATTTCATTGTTAAAGTGCAGTCTCTTATAGTTGCTTTACCGGTATAAAACGTACAAAGATGTAAGTGGCATCCATGACATTACATGCTACCTAATTATGATAGTTTGACACTGTAATCATAACCAACTAGCTGGAGTCAAAGTGATTTGATGTTTGACTTTTTATGCAACTGAAAGAGCATTAAGCTGATACTTTGCATATCTATGCTAATTAAGGAATGCTTGTACATACTCCATTTTACAATTGGTTTCTGTGATTAGGATATCAATCACTATAATTTGATTGTAATACTTCTGCTATCGTTTCTTTTTTATCTTTGTACGCCCAGGTTTCAGAATTGAAGTGGTGAATCTCCATAAAGTTCATCATGGTCAGAATCAAGTGCGTTCCAACTTGAAGGATGTTTTTCATTCTGAACTTGTTTATCCTTTCCCCGTTTCTACTTGGTCTATTAGATTGCTATATGTGCTATTCTGCAACAATTTAGGAGTCCTTGCAATGGAGATTGGTTCATTGCCTCTTTTCTAAAGTGACCTCTGTAGCTGAAGGGGAGAAAAAGAAAATCTGAACCTTGAACGCAAGTGTGATAGAGATGAATGCCTCCTCCACGGAGCTAGCTTGGTGGCGGCTTGCCTTTGTCAAATCAGAGTGAGTTATGCTTGCTACTCTTGTTGCATTGTTCTCCTCGTCTCATGTGTCATCTGAATTTGATTGCCCAAGAACCCAACTGTTTCCCTTGCATTGTAGTTGTAGACTTGTAAACTATAGATATCTGATATTTTAAGTGAGGTTGTTCATGTACCATTTTGCAAGGATCATAATACTCTGCAATTTCTGTTGTTTTGTGAAGCAAACATCAGCTTCGGAATGGCATCTGGAGAGAGCTCGGTGAGTTTGTAGTGACAAACAACATGCATGCTAAAAAGTTAGGAGTTGCTGTCCTGTGAAACATCACCGGGATTTTTATGGTGGCTTCAAGTTCGGAATGTATCAAAAGCTATTAGACCAAGACAATCTGGTGGTCATGCATGACACCGGCATGACCGAGGCGTGGGCATGAGAGGAGCGTGCAGGCGAAGCTGTGTGGAGGGTGGCTGGGTGTTTTGGTGTTTTGAATGCAGTATCGCGTCAGGAGTGATGCCCGGTGCAATTTCAAACATAATTTTGTATACGAGTAATTCGATTCATATATAGTCATGATTGTAAATAAACAAGGTGTTTGTTTTAACCTCAGAAATCTTTGAAGCATAAACCATTGTTTATACTTGAGTGAACTTTTGCATTTGATGAGTTACCGTCCTTGTATCTAGGTGAAGTGAACCGACCTCAAAAAAGAATCATATGTTTGACAGTTTTCTTATTGACTTATCCACCATCGGATGTAGTTCGATAAGGGAAGCCATCTATCTTTATGTTTGCCCTAATTTGTATAAGTTTCTTCATAAACGTCGCATTGATAGTTTGAATAACTTTGTTTTTATTTAAAAGCACAACTGCATATGTATAGTCAACCATAATAAAGTTTAAAACAAATCTAATATAGTTGTATGAGTAACATTAAATCTATTAAAACAATATTGAGGGATTTTTTTTCCCGGTCAGCCCGTGGCAACGCACGGGCATTTTTGCTAGTCTATTTCAAGAGGTTCATCTTCTAATTCTCCCGTGCGTCGCATCTCTGTCCGGATCGGCGCCGACAGGTTGGGCCCACCCGTGATTGAAAAAAAAAGCCGCTCGGCTCGCTCGCTCCGCCCGTCTGCGCCGCCGCCGCCGCCGCCACCGCCGTTGCTCCTCGCTCCCGCGCCCTCCTCCTCCTCCTCCCCCGAGCAAAAGCAGCAGCCGAGGCGGGAGTGCGGGACCCAGCGTTCGCCCGTAGCCGCCGCTCCGCCGTCGCCCCTCGCTCCCTGCCCGTCCCCTCGCCTTTGCAGCGCGCCTCCACGGCGCTGCTCGAGCGCGAACACGGTCCCGCGCCCTCTTACTCCTCCCCCGAGCAAAAGCCTCCTAGATCCCGGCGCAGAGCCGCGTGACTAGGCACCGAATCCTTCATGTCGTCCGGCAAGGGTGGCGGAGGTGCGAACTTATCCTTCGCCGTCTTCTTCTTCGTGCGCTGTAGGTATTGGTGCGAACTCAGACGACACACACATACCTCAGAAGAAGGAGGGGAAGAAGGAGACCAACCTGGGGATGGCTACAAGGAGGACGAAAACTTTGGGGAGTGGTTCTCTGTGGTATGTGTGTGTCGTTTTATGAGCTGTTCCAGCGAGGTTTAGTCAGGGGGGCTGTAGATTCGGTTGGATTTTGGGCTCAATGTTGGCAAGACTGTCTGTTCTATTCTGGTGATGTTCAAATTTCGGAGCTGCTGGTGATAAAAGCTGTAAACTGGTGATTGGTAGGATTTGATATGGTGGTTGCAGATGAAATCAGCCCCTCTCCCAGTCCAATCGAAATCGTCGACGACGCCGGTGCCTCCTGCTCCCACACCGCGCTGTGGCTCCCCTGCGGCGTCTGACTCGGCGGTGTCACGGGGATGGACGCCGACGTCAGGAAGCTCATCTGGGTGCGCCGCCGCAATGGAGTCTGCCCGCGCGCCCGGCGTACGGGTTCGAGGCCGTCCGTCATTGTCGGATGCTGCAGCACGACGGAGCGGTTCGAGATGGGGTACATCTTCCTGTGCAACCAGGCTAGCCTGCACACGCGCGCCGACGCTGGCGAGTACGAGTTCTGTGACGCCATTCACCCACGGAGAGCATCTCCACCGCGTCCTTGCAGAGAAGAAGATGAACACCTTGCTTTTTCATATTCCTATTTTTTTTCTTTGATCCGTTTTTCTGATTGATTGCCTACCAATTTCCCCAATTCGATGCAGACTGCCTATTTGAGGATCTACCATATTGTAGCCTGGCCGGATCCTCAGGCATGTGAACGAGCTGCCCTAGAACTGCGTCATTCTACCGCGCTCCGCCGGCAAGCCTATCAAGCTCCTCGGATGCCTGATGGTGGTCATCGGATCATTAGACCTCATGTTTGTGTTCACTCTCAGGTAGTCAAGTTGGGAAGGGAACACCTCTTTTTTTTTTTTCCACCTCTTTGTTTCCTCTTTGCTTTGTTGTGCATGCTTGTTGAACTGAGTAGAATGGAAACTTGTAAAATGAGGGTACTTTATATGCCTGATTGTTGATCGGTGCTTTCAGGATGCTTATAGCCACTGCAAGCTCAAGAAAGTTGCTGGGGTGTTTTTCTTTTTTGGATGCGTGCATCCATAGCTTAGCTATAGTTGTCCTTGGTGCTCAATGGCATCACTAAGACATATAATTCAACACCTATTTTCCTTTTTGGTGTTATCCTAAAAGGTGGGATATCTATCAGGAGGATCAATTAGATTCAGTTTGCAGCTTTCTATATCAATCCTATATATAGATTGAATTTTAATTTTCCATGATCTTGTGCTAGCAGGAGCAATAAGTGGGGATTAATCAGTTTATGTGTCGATTAAATACTTTCATGGTATGTTAGAGATGGATTTGTTTACATGAAACTAACTGACTTCCGGGCACTGATTCATTGCAGGCGTCCTGGAGTGCTGCTTGCCACATAAACCATGTGGTAACTTTCCATAATGGCCTACTTGCTCATCAATAGATTGTGGAAATTTTTTTTTCAAAATCAAGAAGGTTTGAATAAATCATCCCAGGTATCATTAGTTTATTCTCGGATACTGTTTACTTTCTGGGTTAAATGTAAGGATACATATGAGATCACTGATACATATGCTATTTTGATCTTTTCATATATGACCTGATTTTAAGCCCATGAATGCCACACAAAGTATTGACCATCTGTATTGTCGATGGTTATGATCGATAAGCATTGTCTGAAATAGAAGCATGCTTTATTTAAAAATCATTTGCTAGGTTCATATTTGAGCATATAGAGTAGTATTTGGCAATGCTTTTAATTTTTCAGGCATGGAAATAGTGGTATGAGGCGACAGAACAAGGCACAATGTCTTCAAGCGTGCAGATAGTGACAACGATGCCAGCCTCAAGGTCTTCCTGGCGTCCTGGTGCGACGGCGGCTTCAGCGAGGCGACTTCGACAGCGGCATGGAGCCTCCAAGGCATTGGGGATGCAGTACGAGCACCAACAGGTTGCTCTTCTTCCTCGAGTTCTTATTTTGGTTGAGGTATAGCTTTGGATTACCTCGATGCCGCCTATCACAGTAGCAAGGCTCTACCATGTCCTTGTTCTTTCTTGCTTGCCTCAGGCGTAACAGCTAGCTGAATACAGTTTCTTTGCCATCCTAATTAGTAAGATTTTCTAAACAGTTTCGATTGAATCTGGCTGCAGTAAGGATCCAAACACAGCCAAACCACTGTTACGATGTTCCTGAGTTTGTATGTATGGACAATGCAGTATCCTTTGCCCATGCTAATTATTTTTTATTGTTGGTTGTTTAATTTCCTATCGGTTTATTATTTATGAGTAGTGCTCAGTGCATGACCAGAAAATTTTTAGTTCACTACAAGTTTGTCAATGTTTATTTATTTCTGCCCGGAATTTTTAGTTTCATGCTTTATTAATGAAATATTTAATCTAGAGTGCCAAATTGACAATATATCTCGATTTACTCGGTATTTTTTCCTGGATTTTTTATTGGATGAGTGAGTAGATTGAATAGGCATCTGAAGCATGAAGGCCCATCATCTGTAGCAGTCAGGTGCTGCTTTGGTGTTCGTTTGGTAACCTTCCTCATCTATGATTAACATGTAATCTCCAACTTCTATGATTTCCCCTTTTCTGGGGTATTTGGTGCTGTGAGTTTATCGAAGCATCACCCTTACGTATGCTTATCTACTGCAAACTAATTCAAATCTGCCCTTGCTGTTGTCTTGTAAGTTTTTAAGGAATTTTTTTTCAATGACCTAGAGTTTAAAGCACACACATTTTTCTGTTTCTGAAGGAAATGTTCTTGGTATAAGCAAATTCCTATATTGTTGTCTACTGATGAAATAAGTTCTGAATACGGCTTCAGATAAGCATATTAATTCTCTTTAGGTGTTGTCCAACTTTGCATGATTGTTATAGAATTGGCATGTGCATGGCTAAATCATAATTTATTTGTTCGATGCAACAGGTTTTGGAAAGCTTTTTGTTCTCTTTTTTTTTAGTTGAGTAAACATGACAGGGCTGGCACTTTTCAGAAAAGGTGACAGAAGCTGTAATAGTATGATCTGGTAAAGTGTGAAAGAAAAAATTGATTCAAAATTATCTTTGTACTAGCCAAGAGCCCGTGCTTTGCCACGGATTTTAAATATATGTGTTCTCAAAAACTACGAATGTTATAGACTTCCTCCATCTTAAAATATAGACTCTTTACATTTATTTTTTTTCAAAAAATAGACATTCTTAAATTACAATACATCTCGCTCCTTTTATTCTCACTTCCTAGTGCATCGTTTTCTATGCCAATCACTTTTTCTACCTCTTCTTACTTACCATATCCAAACTCAACACTGTCTATATTTTGAAACGAAGGGAGTACTCATAGAAAGAATTTGTGTCGGTTTACCTTTGGAAAACAAAATTCGGTCTAATTTACAAAGATATTCCAGAAAAATTATAGTCCAGTAGAAATCAACTTTCTGCAGGCTGCATGCATATGTTACATCGAAGATAATTTTCTTCAAATGTCTCTCAATGTTTATACAAAATACAGATTAGTACTTATAGTCAGCAATTTGCAAATATTTAAAATCTCTCTCGCTTTGACAACCCCTTGGTGCAAAAGGATGATCAGCTACACGGTAAAAGAATGCACGATTGTAACAGCAACAAAAATTTGAGAAGCCGTCCTATTTTACTGTTTTACCGAGGATGCAGACTCATTAAAAAAGAAAAATACTAAATCAAACCTTTTGCCATTCCCTCAGTCATGGTGTTGTCGAAGATAATAAATCAAACCTGGACGGAAGGCTGGCTTCCCTGTTTTACTTCCAGGTCCCACCACTCTCTCTTTCTCTCTCTCTCTCTGCCGTTCTCACATCCCCTCAGTCATGGCGTTCTTGTGAAATCCCTTGAATTTTCATTCCAGCGATGATTTATGCTGCGACCAACGACCATTTTTGCCTCCTCCAGTCCCCCCATAGTAGGGTTAGTAGCATCCCATTTTGGATCTGTAGCACTTAACTGCATGGAGGTCGCGAATCAGCGAGGCTCCATCGCGTCTGATACTGCAAGATTTACGCTGCTTAATCCAATGCTGAGTTCGTTGAGGCAGTCCCGCTTGAGAACCTGCTACATCGCATAGCTTGATCCGCCTTGCCCATCTGAATCCTAGCGTCGAAAGTACCTCCCACAGGAGTTCTCCTGATCCGGCCTTGTCGAGAACTGGGTCAGACATGGAGCGCGGGGGCGGCGAAGCTTCTGGAGAGGCTGGATGACGAGGCGCGCCCCAGGCATTGCTGCTGCCGCCGTGCCGACGGGGTACCGGCATGATTCAAGCGTGCCTTTGCTGCGATGGAGTGCCGTATTGCAGTGCCTTCGAGCTCCATCCAAGCGCCGCTGTCTTCATCGGGTGGATGCCGGCGGCCGATCATCATGCGGGGAGAGAGGCGAAGAGATTTGTTTTTTATTCTGAGATGACGTCGAGCGAGACGAGATAGGAAAGAAGAGCCTCGAAGGCTGCCTGTGCGGCTGGCCCACCTGTCGGCGCAAAGAGATGCAAAGATGGATGGCCGAACGACCGACGATCACGACCACCACCAACTCACGTTTTTAAGTATGGTAAAGATTACAAGCTCTGACATTAAGTGTATAGAATGCATTGTAGTTCGATATTTTTTCCTCAGTTTATTTTAATAACAAGGCTGATTCTTTGGTTTTACCACATATACCCTCTTGTATAACGAGGGTTATGTGAAAATCAATTGTGATGATGCTGTTTCAATGCAATCAGGAGCTGGATCATGAGGATGTGTGGCAGGTGATGAGGAAGTTTGATTGCATGGGCACAATAACAACAATGCATGCTTTACATGCTGAGTGCTATGATGAAAGGGATTGAACTTGCTATGGACTTCGGCATAGAACATTTGGTGTATCAAACCGAATTGGCAAATCCAGAAGCAATATCTACAACTCTTTTGCTGAACTTTTAGTTAATTGGTGTCGTAGATCATGTAATAGGGTTGCACATGAGCTTGCAAGTCATGTTGTATTGTTGGGTCGAGAGGAGCTTGTGTTTGAGCATTCCAGTGCCCCAACTTTGTTAATGTTCTCGTGTGTAGTACTATCACCGTGCAATGGCTCATCATTTTAGATTAATTGACTTTTGAGTATGTTGGGTTCTGATTATGCAGTAATGCAGTCCACACAGGAAAACATTGATCCATTCATTTATTTGATTCCACCAATATTAAGTGATTAGTTGTCATGTTCATTGGTGATTACTCATCCTTTATTCTTTGTGCACAAAAATGTATCCTCGTCAAAACATCACATATTACTAAATAATTTAATTATGGGCACTTTTGCTAGTGTATATTCATGCTTGAATTAAGATATTTTATCTTCTTTTTTCTTGGGGGTGGGGTATATTGCCACGTATCGAAATTTGGTGATTCTAAAATATGTGTATCATGAGTGTCATCTCTAAAAATATTGAACATTTGGTTGAATAGACCTAAAATATATTTCAATTTTGTGAGATAACAATAATCTACGTGCTCTGTGCTGATAAAATATCATGATATTACACGAACGTGCAAATGACTGATTGATAATAATTTCTAACTATGTAGGAATAATATTTGTGACTTCTTTTCCAGATTATTTGAAACTGAAACATGCAACCTCATACTCAACCTCACTACATGAAAAATGTGCTCATAGAAGCTCAAGCTCACTATATGAAAAACAAGTCTATTGTTTACATAGAGGAAGACACTAATAGGAATATAACAAATTCAGAAGAGAAGATATGTATCAGAAGTTTACATAACAGATGGAACAAATTTGAAAGAATTCCTATTGAATTTGATCCAGAAATAGAACTATTGTCGGGTACCCATTTTCTAGGTACCCTATACAGTATACATACGAGGTAACGAAGCCTGGATATCGACCGAGACACAAAGGCCTTGTGCACAGCCGAGTGATAGAGGGCTGGACCCGCACAGTGGCCCAGTCAAGCAGAAGGCGCGACAATGGCCTTTGGCCAAAGAAACCTTCGCTCTTCACGGCCCGCTAAAGGCCCGGGCGCACGTGGCCGCATGGGCGCAGCCCCCACCCAGGATGACGATTGGTCCAGCATGAAAGGAGCCCGGCTCGGGCGTGGCAACAAACCCGACTCCCTGCGGCGGGAGTCGGCCGCCACGGAGTCGAGCGGCTTCTCCGACCGAGCATCGGCCAGCCGCCGTCCGCTGCCCCCATGCTCCGGCAGTGGTCGGGATCGACGGAGGGCCTCGACCCGAACCGAACCCGACCACTACGACCGGAAAGCGAGCTCGGGAGCAGTGTGGCCGTTTCGGTCAACCGCGGGCGTACGGCAGGCCCGTTTCGGATAAGGAGACGGTCCATATCCACTCCTGGACGGTGCGAAAGTACACTATACCTGACATACGGCGGAGTGGGGGAGTCGCATCCAGATCAGGCGTGGAACGGCGAATGCATGCACCCAATACGCTACACAGTTACAACAGTGCGTGGAATGACCGTCACCCAACTCCACAGAGATCTACAGCGCACCAACAGCAATTAACAGTGCGGATCAGGGAATGGGCGCACCACAGCGCCCAGACAAGACACGGATGACATCATCGCACGACTTGGAGCGAGAATTGCGGCGGAAGCCACCGGAACCAACGAAGACGCCCCGACCCCATCTCCACCGCCTTTTCGCTCATCTTTACTTTCTTTTCTTATTCTTCTTTCCTCCGTCTGTAACCGTTCTCCCTTGTCATATAAAAGGGAAGATTGGGCCCCGGAGGGGAGGAGAGGAGTTCTCTTTTCGCTAAGAAAGAGTCCATTTGGAACACACACACACACACACGCGCGCGCAACGCAAAGACAGAGACTTGGGAGCGAATCCCTCTCTCGTCCACAGCTTGTAACCCCTACTACGAGCAACACGAGCAAAACCACGAACTGGACGTAGGGCTTTTCGTGCCTGAACCAGTATAATCCACCGTGTCAAACGCAAATCATCTGATCGCCGTCGAACCGCGCACAAATTTACTCGTCGGCCGGTTACTAAACGCCGACAACTATCTATTTGTTATGCGTTGGCTTCGGAGAGTCCAAGGAATTCAGCTGAACCGTCTCTGCATTGTGATCCAATTATCCGTATCCAGCATTGACTCAAAGAATAATCATGTGCTTCAAACATCTACAATGGCCTTAAAATCAAGAACACCATGTCATGCAGTCTTAGAACTCCAGGAAAACACATGGTCCTATAAACATTCTCTACTGAGTGCATTTGGGAAGAACCAATAGATGTCCAGGTGTACCAAGATAGAACTCACCATCCAACTTGGATTTAACATGTACATTCGCGAACAGAATGCACCAAAGAACATTTGAAAAAAAAATATAGGTGGTTATTCGTTGTCTCAGTGAGCATATATCGAGAGCGCAAACATTATAGACGTATTCATGAATAGTTACAAAATTTAATGGCACATTTTAGTTCAGCCTCCACTTTAGATGCAATTAAAGCAGTGACAGGGGCAATTTATACTATGTCTGCAATTTCGTTAGTGTTGATGCTGAAATGAAAATATCAAGCTGGACCAGCTTGTTTGCTGTGTCATCTAAATACTACCAGAGCGTCAACACAGGAATAATGAAAGGAAAAGGCATAAAATCTGAGGAAGTAGAAATCTTCAAGAGAACAAATAATCAGGGAAAAGATTCAACCATGCACAGGTACATAAATGACAAAAGAAATGACCACTATGCATTCATCAGTGACATTCAGAAGTAAAATATTGAACTTTTAATTATAGGGAGATTCAAGAAGTAATAGCTATGGGGACTAACCTGGCAACCTCACCTTGACAAGCAATTTTGTAGCACAAAAATATCAAAATTTGGGTTTCAGAATGTACGAGGAGTCTCCCTGTTTCACAAAATAATAATAAAAAAAAGGCAACAATACAAGAAAACCCTTACATACACCATCAATAAACTCTTGATAAGATGAGCGACTGTGCTGCTTCAATACTCAACAGATTACCATGACTGAAACACTCAAAATGAATGATAATGCATTAGCAGAACCATGTGTTCAAAAAAAATCTTACATCATGTGACAGAGGAACATATATTTAAACTTAAAACACTAAAAGTGCATAAAACATGAAATGTGATGCTAAAACCTGATGAAGAAAAAATGCAGACTGCGTATATACACCAGATAACAAAAATGACTGACATTGTCCAATACAATTTTGCATCTTCAGACTAAACAGGATGCTCCCTGCACTACTATTCAGATGATCAGCAGCTAGTTCTCCGTCGAGGTTCAGGGTAAGATTTCTCAAAAACTGGGATTTGACTGAGACACACCCACCCTATCATATACTTGTATCCCATTTATACATACAAATACTACCTCAAAAGTGGGGCTTTATCAAAACCATTAATTTACAATATTCAAATAGGCAATACTGTTGCTCCTATTGATCAACCTGTTTGTCCCCCATTCAACATCAGCAACACATGACATTTTCTTATTCTATCAGATCGGTAGCCATATCTCTAAATTTTCCAATCTAGCACTCATATTTACACAGAAAAGACATTGGACCCCATGAATATAGATTCATGAAACTTAAAGTAAATTTCAGCAATGAGCATGAATAAATCTTCCACTGTAGAAAGTAATAGATGAACAATGTAGGCATAACTAATCACTGTGCAGATGTTGCCTTACTTTAACTTGAAAGACTGGTAACATGTATTCTCTTTCTAAAATATATCAGACACTCGTATTGCTTTCAGAAGTCTTCTCACTATAGGGCTATGCCAATTCGAAGGGCGTCGCGCGGTGCGGTATGACACGGATCGTCTCCGCCTTGTCTCCTTCCGCGAAGTCAGCGCGGGAATAGATAAGGGCATGGGCGCGGCGAGGCGGTGAAAGGAAGAGCCGAGAACCAGCTTCTACGTGGCGGCGGAGCGACGGCGAACGCGAGGCGGCGGCACGCATCGCGGCGCGGCGCGGCGCGGCGCGTCGTGCGCACAGGGGAGGAGAAGGAGGAATGGGCCGGCGCGGGCTGGAGCAAAGCCGAAATGGGCTGGCGCGGTAATTTGCTAGATGGGCTAAGCCCAGTTGACTTGCTATTATTCTTTCCATTTTTCAAACAGACTGAAACGAAATGATTTTTCTACCTACCTAAACGTACTCCAAAATTTCTGAAAACTTCACAGAAATTAATTCTCCGTGATTCCTAACGATGGTGAATTTGGGGAATTTTTGGTAAAACCAATTTCCCACGAAAATTCAAACAGTTTCTGTGCGCATATGAATATCATGTATGCATGAGTTCAAAATCCAGAAATTGTTCAAATGTGAAATCCAAACATGAAAATCAAATCCAAATATTTCAAACCTCAAATAATCAAATCAAATCACAGCAAAATTATTTATTAAAATAAATCAATATACCATTTTATTTAGGGAGGACTCCATCTATGTTATCTTAAATTTTGTTGCTTATGTTAATGAGTGATTAGATTTCTTAAAAACGACGGCCTAGAGGGCCGGGATGTTACACCTTCCCATATAAAAATCCATGTTTTTTTCATTGGATTCAGGGCGGAGCATCAACGCAATTGAATTCGAATCGAACTCAATTCAAATTTGACATGAATTCAGGGACAGAGGTCTGAAATCTGAAATCCTAGGATGACAACCCCTTTGAGGCTTACTAATAGTAGAGATTACTAGCAATCTGCCCGTGTGTTGCGACGGGCATAAAAAATGACACGTTTATTTATGGAGTGCGTATCTTACTCACAATAATGCTTTAAACGGTAGAATAGTGATCAGGTCCCATATAGAATTTTCCAATAACGTTTAGAATTGAGCTAACCATATCACTAAGCACATCAATCTGAAATACAATAATCTGATGCTATTATGTCAACAAAGAATGATAATTAAGGTAACAAGACTTCATGTACGTTTCATGTGGGAAAAATTTATATACATCGATCGAATATCAAAGTATCAAACCAGCGTATTGTGTTTTGGACTTGCTAATCAACAGCCATGGTCATAAAGAAATCAATGGGCCTGGCCAGTACTGCAGGAATCATATGACGGTTCGCTAACCTTTCTTCCTCCTTGGTGCTCGGTCCTTTCCTCCAGTTCGTGACCAGCAATGGCGGCATGGGCGGCAGCATCCCAGACATAAGGAGCTAGGGGATTTTCGCGGGAAAATAGAGCTATGGAGACTGCTCACCTCACCATACAGATATCTATGCAATGTTTGTCTTCAATGTAAAGAAAACGGACTCGACAAGGTTTGAAAAGTTTTTAGGCAGGGAGACGGAATTGGACGGGGGTACGAATTCGCAGTGGAGGCGGATGCGAATCCACAAGCGGATGACGAAAATCAAACCTGAAGATCTCTTTCAGACTTATTATGTAGTGTAAAGATTAGAAGAAGATATGAGGCATCTTCTTTTTATTTATATATGCCGAATCACAAATTGATCCGTGTCTTTCGGGGAAAAAAAAACTGCTCACTGGGAGCTAACGCGCACCACTTTGGTCTTTGCCCAGCGGGAGGCACTTTCCCCTCCGCCAAAGACCCGAAGTCCATTCTGGCATCGCCCCTTTGCCCAGTCCTCCTCCTCGATCCTGCAGGTCTCCAGCGGTTGTCTCCATTCGCGCTCCGATCCTGTCGCCCTATCGGAAGGTGACTGGGTGATCAGCTCGCTGCCTACAAGGCAGCCTCGGATCTGCTCTTTCCAGTAGCAGATTCCGGGGCTACAACTCTGCAATCCTGCCAGCCTTCTCCACGGTATTTCTCAAACCATTATTTTGAGGCGTGTTCAAGCGTTAAATTTGATTCAAGGTGCTGCACCTGCGTCATGTGAAGTCCTAAGCCATATGACTTCACAAGTACTGACGTCAGTACTTGGTTTGAAGGACGAGGAGACGGTAGCCATATGACTCCTAATCATTGTTACGTTAGTTGAGATCTTTTAATCTAAAAATAATCCCCGTTGATTACATGGGCCATGTTATGTTAAAAGTAGGTTAACAGAGTAGGACGTATTTTGACATTGATTGGGCACCTGACCACCAGTGCTTAAGCTGCATAATCCGCCCATGCTGACAAATTGCCTCACCCAGGCACGGCTCAATAAATATGTTGCAATCCTAACCATCGCACTCTCTTAATGAAGCATGATGGTGGTATTGATATCTTCTTTTAATTAGTCAAGTTACTAATTATCTTATTATTACAGGACAACGGTTATCGAAGCCACATCCACTCTGTGGAAGACAAACATACGCCTATTCTGGTGTTTTTTTATAATCAGAAAACAAAATGAGAACAATGGTAGCTGAATCTAGCAGGCATCATCATCTGGAGAAGATTTTGCAAGGTAAAAGTGGGGAGCCATGCAATCTACCTTTGCAGATGTTACAAGATATCACAAACAATTTCTCTGAAGAGCAAGAGCTTGGTCGAGGTGGCTTTGGAGTGGTTTATAAGGTAAGAATAAATGGAAAATATCACTTCTTCCTTCTTCCAAAATTCTGTTAGATGCTACTAATAGATTATGCAATAACCTATGTCCATCTTGACAATAAACAGGGAGTGCTACAAAATGGGCATGTGATTGCTGTGAAGAAGTTTTTCAAACAAACGGGCATCGTACAAAAACAATTTGAGAATGAGACTAAACATCTTAAGACAGAAGATAATACTATATCATGTGTGGGCTACTCTTATTAACTCTCGAAATGTATGAAGTAAATGGAATCATTTTGGAGGAAATAAAATCAAAGGCAAGATGATATACCTGAAAGAATATTTAGGATCGGGTTGTCAATTCAAGACAATACCCTTCTTGCTTCTTTTTCTCCTTATGCTAAGAAAAAGATGAGAGGGGATAAATAATTTCTCAAAATCAAATAAGAATATAGATGAGAGAAGAACTAAGATTTAGGAAAGAGAGAGCAAAATCTTATATTTTTTTTAAATATATTTGAAAATTTTGAAAATATAACTTCAATTTACTAGTCTAATCTAACGACCGGTCTATCTAGGGTCAACCTGCAGTCAATATAGCTCGGATACCAACTGCGGCGTCCCGGGTAATTAAACCACCCGAAACTCCGTATTTCCGTACTTGCCCCAGGATCCATGACAAGTACACACGGTAATCACAGTGGAACCATAGCCATATCAAAATTTAACTATCAAGTTTATCTGAAATTTACAAAATATTGGCTCAACGGCCAATGAAATACCTTAAGAAATAAACACATCGGTAACATAAAGGAATTCAAATCTCCAGCGTGTGCCCCGTGTTCATCCACAGGCAATTGACTGGAAGTTGAACTCCTAGAAAGAACGGCATCGTTCCTCACCGAGATTCATGTCATCTCTGAAACAAAGTTATCGGAGGCAAGCATGCATGTGAATAATACCAAAAATTATAATTATATGCAAGGTCAAAATGAAGGAAGGCATAATATGGGTAAATTTGCATAAATGAGCGAATGGCAATCTAAACTTGATTAATGAAATAATTACTAAATCAAATAGCTTGAATATAAATTGCATAAATGTAAGCACACATAAAATATCATATGAATAAAGTGATATACTGACTTCCATGTCAAGTTCCTATATCAATCATCGTCTAAGCCATTAATAACCATAATAATCATGATCCATTTTAATCCCCAACCATTCTCTAAACAAAGTTCTATCATTAAGGAGCTTGAGACCGCAAGCACGGCCATTCGAATGGATTATGACTCTGCAGAGTTTGTACGCTGTACCCATGGACAGTGAGTGACCGTCTGTGGTGTTGCAAGCACCGTGCACTCACGAAGTGTGCACATCGGTATCACGCATGACGTTTTCATTAGCCGTTTGTTAACCTTGCCTTCCCTAAATTGTAAAAATCCCTCCGGACCTACCAACCAACATCCCAGAGGTACAATTTATCCCCTCCTTCAAATATGGATAGTTGGGCAGGAATTAAAAGGGTACAATTCATTGTATTGGTAACCTTGAGCCCAAAACCGTAGTGATGGAGGTCCCTCTGAATAAAGTACATTATCCATACATTCTCTACTTCTAGAAGGCAAGGCAACATTCAACTAATTACTTAGCCATGGCCGTCCCATACCAGCATCCATGGTAGCACGATGTTTCCTTAAATCAAGTTACAAATGTACCGGTCCTTATGCGATGCGACGGGTCTCCAAAATCATCATTATCAAACAATCATTAATCCAATTTAACATTATCACATCAAAACCCGTCAACATCTAAATTATCATCATATATCATCAACCATAATTTCCCATCAACATAATCCGTAAATTTAATGATTATACATGTACTTACATTTATACAAAATATAGTTATTCATTTTAGCAAGCTTAATTAGCAATTAATTATACCATAAAGCTTAGAGCATATAGCCATTATGATAGCCCATCTTATGGTTACAAGGGATTATGATATGGTCCAACAAAAGGGGATATAATTCAAATAGGTAGTATCTACCATTTCCCAAATGAGCATTTTTAGTGATATAAATTATGCACAAATTAATCCTACAAATTAAGCACTTAAATGCATTTGCAATCATAGGATCAAAATGATCAAAGGGGTGTGTGCTTGCCTCGCACCTTTATATATATAGCTCGTACAATGATCTTCAATTGTTGATTCTTCCGCGATGTAATCCTTCGACGGTTCACTCTCGTGCGCATCAATCCGCGAACGATAAAACACCGAGAAATCCAAATAAAGCCATCCAAAAGCTCTGATAAAATCTACAGCAATAAATACCAATATTTCGAATGAAAACCAAAGACCATGATCATGGAGTGCATTTCATGAGAATAATCATGTACTCGAAGTTCATACGAACGGAACTACACGCGAACGAGTTCTATCGATAAATAAATAGGAAATAAAATAACTAGGGTTCATGTGGTTCCATTTCCTCTATGGTGATTATTTGCTATGAGATATACTTCTGGCCTTATTAAGGCCATATTCACCTAGACAAGTTATTTATTATTTATTTTCTCTTGAAAAGAAGAACATGCATGTGTTACTCAAATGGATTGATATAAATCTAACATGATGGTATGCATAGACATTTATTTACTAAATCCTTATGGTGAAGATGATAAGACGTATATGGCTTATTGATGGTGATTGCGTGCATATCTATTATATGAACCCTAAATTATTTCTATTGATGAACATGGTGTTGTTCAAAGAGACATGAGCAAATAAACTAGATATTTATAACAAATAATCCTATGGTGATTTATATGTAAAACAAGGCTAGATACATTTTCAATGCATATGGAAACATTCCTATAAGTTAAGATATTTATTTCTTGTAAATATCTTGATACATCTATGAAAGCATGCAAACTATTTAAGATAAATTCTATTTATACTAATTAAACCTTATTTTAAATACGAGCTTTGCTTTAATAGTTCTTTTGTTATCATGCATATCTAAGAAAATGTCCTTGTCATATTTTTCATCTAGTTATGCTTTCAAAAGTTAAATGCTCATGCAAACTATTTAATAGATGCTTGACATGTCTACATTTTACTAAAAAGGAACTTTGCCTATATTAGCTTATTTTCAATTTCCCAACCATGATATGTATTAGAGATATAGATCTATAGTTTAACTTATTATAATCGTAAAGTAAGATCATATGGTATAAATGAAGCTATATGCATATGCATAAATAATGTGCTTATCTATTTGGGTTAATTAATTTAATTTTCAAAGTAACACTTGTGCAAACTATCATTTTAGTTCTACATATGACAACTAGGATAACAATCTATATATTTTTAATTATAGTGTTTGCATGCAACACTAATATGCAAATAACAACTAAATTCTAATAAGGAAACATGTTTGTTATATAAGAAATATGGTCCATCTAGTTAACTACTCTTCTAACAATTTTTCCCATGATCAACTATGGGTCTACAGCAGGAATAGATTCTGAAAAGTTTAAAAAGTAACCTAATCTTATTTATTTCCCGTATACAAATTCCCTAAGTAATTATTTTTAGTAAAGCACATAAAAGTAGCCTATTATCTTCTATACATTTTTCCTAAGCACATGTGTTATATTATTGCAGAAAAAGGAGTCCAAAAACATAAGAAAATATTCTAGTATTTTTCCTAATTTTTCCAGAGTTTATTTGAGTGTAAAAAGCCTAATTGAAAATGAGCCAATCAGGGAGCTACACGTGACAGCTTAAGGTTTAATTTATTCAAATTCGCCTGTGAACAGTAAACGCGGCGACTGAATCGCTCGCCGACGGCGAATCCGCGGCGGAGCACGTCGACGTGTTGTCCTACGCGATGCAGGAGCCCAAGGGCTTCCGTCCGGTGGTCGTATCGTCGCCGGAGACCTCCTGTAGCGGCGGCGCGGCGACGACCTAGGTGGCGCGGCGGCGAGCTACGGTGTAATGCACGAAACCAAGCACGGCGACGTCGATTTCAAACGCTAACAGCACCTACAAGTAACAAGGAGGCTTACCCAACGGGCGAAGCAGGCTGTGGTGGCCGGAGACGGCGGCTTGCCGGACGGCGGCGACGGAACAGGGGAGAGCTGGACAAAATGATCCTTCCGCCTAGGAATCACGATAAGGATTAAAGGGGTAAGAATCAGAATCTCATGGAGATTTCAAAAGTACATGAACTCGACGTGGAGCTCACCGGAGAAGCTCGGATTCCGGCGATGGCGGCGGCGGCTGATTTTGGAGAAAATCTCAAATTCGCCTGGTTTTCTCGGTATTTCTCGTCAAAGGTAGTTCAGGAAGACTGGAGAAGACCGAACAGAGAGCAGAAAGGAGTTGCTCGGGCTTTTATAGCCATTTGAGGCGGTTCACTCAGTCGGCGCACTGGTGCGCGTCCGCGGCGTTGGTGGCGAAAGGAGAATGGTGGAAGAGAGGAGGCTCCGGATCGTGAACGTGCGCGCGGGAAGCTGCGCGAGGCTCCGTGGCACGCGTGGCAAACATCGGCGGCTTGTGCCAGTGGAAGAGCAGGGAGGATTAGAGGGACGGCGCCGCGGCGGCGAATGGCGTCGCGCGGTGCGGTATGACACGGATCGTCTCCGCCTTGTCTCCTTCCGCGAAGTCAGCGCGGGAATAGATAAGGGCATGGGCGCGGCGAGGCGGTGAAAGGAAGAGCCGAGAACCAGCTTCTACGTGGCGGCGGAGCGACGGCGAACGCGAGGCGGCGGCACTCATCGCGGCGCGGCGCGGCGCGGCGCGTCGTGCGCACAGGGGAGGAGAAGGAGGAATGGGCCGGCGCGGGCTGGAGCAAAGCCGAAATGGGCTGGCGCGGTAATTTGCTAGATGGGCTAAGCCCAGTTGACTTGCTATTATTCTTTCCATTTTTCAAACAGACTGAAACGAAAATGATTTTTCTACCTACCTAAACGTACTCCAAAATTTCTGAAAACTTCACAGAAATTAATTCTCCGTGATTCCTAACGATGGTGAATTTTGGGGAATTTTTGGTAAAACCAATTTCCCACGAAAATTCAAACAGTTTCTGTGCGCATATGAATATCATGTATGCATGAGTTCAAAATCCAGAAATTGTTCAAATGTGAAATCCAAACATGAAAATCAAATCCAAATATTTCAAACCTCAAATAATCAAATCAAATCACAGCAAAATTATTTATTAAAATAAATCAATATACCATTTTATTTAGGGAGGACTCCATCTATGTTATCTTAAATTTTGTTGCTTATGTTAATGAGTGATTAGATTTCTTAAAAACGACGGCCTAGAGGGCCGGGATGTTACACCTTCCCATATAAAAATCCATGTTTTTTTCATTGGATTCAGGGCGGAGCATCAACGCAATTGAATTCGAATCGAACTCAATTCAAATTTGACATGAATTCAGGGACAGAGGTCTGAAATCTGAAATCCTAGGATGACAACCCCTTTGAGGCTTACTAAATAGTAGAGATTACTAGCAATCTGCCCGTGTGTTGCGACGGGCATAAAAAATGACACGTTTATTTATGGAGTGCGTATCTTACTCACAATAATGCTTTAAACGGTAGAATAGTGATCAGGTCCCATATAGATTTTTCCAATAACGTTTAGAATTGAGCTAACCATATCACTAAGCACGTCAATCTGAAATACAATAATCTGATGCTATTATGTCAACAAAGAATGATAATTAAGGTAACAAGACTTCATGTACGTTTCATGTGGGAAAAATTTATATACATCGATCGAATATCAAAGTATCAAACCAGCGTATTGTGTTTTGGACTTGCTAATCAACAGCCATGGTCATAAAGAAATCAATGGGCCTGGCCAGTACTGCAGGAATCATATGACGGTTCGCTAACCTTTCTTCCTCCTTGGTGCTCGGTCCTTTCCTCCAGTTCGTGACCAGCAATGGCGGCACGGGCGGCAGCATCCCAGACATAAGGAGCTAGGGGATTTTCGCGGGAAAATAGAGCTATGGAGACTGCTCACCTCACCATACAGATATCTATGCAATGTTTGTCTTCAATGTAAAGAAAACGGACTCGACAAGGTTTGAAAAGTTTTTAGGCAGGGAGACGGAATTGGACGGGGGTACGAATTCGCAGTGGAGGCGGATGCGAATCCACAAGCGGATGACGAAAATCAAACCTGAAGATCTCTTTCAGACTTATTATGTAGTGTAAAGATTAGAAGAAGATATGAGGCATCTTCTTTTTATTTATATATGCCGAATCACAAATTGATCCGTGTCTTTCGGGGAAAAAAAAAAACTGCTCAGTGGGAGCTAACGCGCACCACTTTGGTCTTTGCCCAGCGGGAGGCACTTTCCCCTCCGCCAAAGACCCGAAGTCCATTCTGGCATCGCCCCTTTGCCCAGTCCTCCTCCTCGATCCTGCAGGTCTCCAGCGGTTGTCTCCATTCGCGCTCTGATCCTGTCGCCCTATCGGAAGGTGACTGGGTGATCAGCTCGCTGCCTACAAGGCAGCCTCGGATCTGCTCTTTCCAGTAGCAGATTCCGGGGCTACAACTCTGCAATCCTGCCAGCCTTCTCCACGGTATTTCTCAAACCATTATTTTGAGGCGTGTTCAAGCGTTAAATTTGATTCAAGGTGCTGCACCTGCGTCATGTGAAGTCCTAAGCCATATGACTTCACAAGTACTGACGTCAGTACTTGGTTTGAAGGACGAGGAGACGGTAGCCATATGACTCCTAATCATTGTTACGTTAGTTGAGATCTTTTAATCTAAAAATAATCCCCGTTGATTACATGGGCCATGTTATGTTAAAAGTAGGTTAACAGAGTAGGACGTATTTTGACATTGATTGGGCACCTGACCACCAGTGCTTAAGCTGCATAATCCGCCCATGCTGACAAATTGCCTCACCCAGGCACGGCTCAATAAATATGTTGCAATCCTAACCATTGCACTCTCTTAATGAAGTATATGCATGATGGTCGTACTGCTATCTTCTTTTAATTAGTCAAGTTACTAATTATCTTATTATTACAGGACAACGGTTATCGAAGCCACATCCACTCTGTGGAAGACAAACATACGCCTATTCTGGTGTTTTTTTATAATCAGAAAACAAAATGAGAACAATGGTAGCTGAATCTAGCAGGCATCATCATCTGGAGAAGATTTTGCAAGGTAAAAGTGGGGAGCCATGCAATCTACCTTTGCAGATGTTACAAGATATCACAAACAATTTCTCTGAAGAGCAAGAGCTTGGTCGAGGTGGCTTTGGAGTGGTTTATAAGGTAAGAATAAATGGAAAATATCACTTCTTCCTTCTTCCAAAATTCTGTTAGATGCTACTAATAGATTATGCAATAACCTATGTCCATCTTGACAATAAACAGGGAGTGCTACAAAATGGGCATGTGATTGCTGTGAAGAAGTTTTTCAAACAAACGGGCATCGTACAAAAACAATTTGAGAATGAGACTAAACATCTTATGACACTTGAGCACAATAATATAGTACGATGTGTGGGCTACTGTTATGATATACAAAATAAATGTATGAAGGTAGATGGGCAATACCATTTTGTCGAGGACTCAGAAATGTTGCTTTGCCTGGAATATATGCCTGAAGGAAGCCTTGAGAAGTATATTTCGGGTATGTCAATTCAAGTACGGGATACCCATATTCTATGCACTCAATTTTTCATTTCTTTGCATGTTAGTGTCACTCAAACATTAGGCAATTAATCTGCCCTCTTTTTCTATTACATGCGCAGATGGATATCGTGGACTTGATTGGCAGGTGCGGTACAAAATAATTGTGGGGATTTGCCATGGTTTAAATTATCTTCATGATAATCGTACGCTTCACTTGGATATAAAACCTGCGAATATATTGCTCGGTTATGATATGGAGCCAAAAATAACGGATTTTGGCTTATCAAGACTCCTTGGTCCAGATATGCAATTGGGGGGGGGGGGGGGGGGGGGGGGGGGGTTACTAAGTATAAATTAAGATATATGATTAGCAACATCTCGATGTTAGAGTTAACATATGCCATGGTCAAAATTAGTATGTTGTTATTCTAAAGGAAGGTTAGTAAAACTATTTATTTTAGTATCTAGCTTTTAGAAAAGAAATCTAAAACCACATAGAAACTCCAAATTGAAAAGAATGAAGGAAATAATTGCAAATAGAACCTCCGGCATTTTTGAAAACAGTTTTCTTGAGGATTATGTTATAGGGTCTCTATGGCATAGCACTTTTTAAAATGCCATATAATCCTATCTTAATATTTTCATCCTACGGCCTGTACAACTTTACTTTCTATCAGATTTTGAAAACGGAAGAGGGAGAAGAAGTCCTAATACTCATCATCATGCTTTTCCTCCTCTTACTTAACTCTCGATAGGATATCAGAAATGGAATCAGGGAGGAAATAAAATCAAAGGCAAGATGAGATACAATAAAGAATATTTAGGATCAAGGTTGGGAAAAGAAGACAATGTCCTTCTTCTTCTTTTTCTCCTTAGCTAAGAAAAAGATGAGAGGGGATAAATAATTTCTCAAAATCAAATAAGAATATAGATGAGAGAAGAAGCTAAGATTTAGGAAAGAGAGAGCAAAATCTTATATTTTTCTTAAATATATTTGAAAATTTTGAAAATATAACTTCAATTTACTAGTCTAATTTAACGACCGGTCTATCTAGGGTCAACCTGCAGTCAATATAGCTCGGATACCAACTGCGGCGTCCCGGGTAATTAAACCACCCGAAACTCCGTATTTTCCGTACTTGCCCCAGGATCCATGACAAGTACACACGGTAATCACAGTGGAACCATAGCCATATCAAAATTTAACTATCAAGTTTATCTGAAATTTACAAAATATTGGCTCAACGGCCAATGAAATACCTTAAGAAATAAACACATCGGTAACATAAAGGAATTCAAATCTCCAGCGTGTGCCCCGTGTTCATCCCACAGGCAATTGACTGGAAGTTGAACTCCCAGAAAGAACGGCATCGTTCCTCACCGAGATTCATGTCATCTCTGAAACAAAGTTATCGGAGGCAAGCATGCATGTGAATAATACCAAAAATTATAATTATATGCAAGGTCAAAATGAAGGAAGGCATAATATGGGTAAATTTGCATAAATGAGCGAATGGCAATCTAAACTTGATTAATGAAATAATTACTAAATCAAATAGCTTGAATATAAATTGCATAAATGTAAGCACACATAAAATATCATATGAATAAAGTGATATACTTGACTTCCATGTCAAGTTCCTATATCAATCATCGTCTAAGCCATTAATAACCATAATAATCATGATCCATTTTAATCCCCAACCATTCTCTAAACAAAGTTCTATCATTAAGGAGCTTGAGACCGCAAGCACGGCCATTCGAATGGATTATGACTCTGCAGAGTTTGTACGCTGTACCCATGGACAGTGAGTGACCGTCTGTGGTGTTGCAAGCACCGTGCACTCACGAAGTGTGCACATCGGTATCACGCATGACGTTTTCATTAGCCGTTTGTTAACCTTGCCTTCCCTAAATTGTAAAAATCCCTCCGGACCTACCAACCAACATCCCAGAGGTACAATTTATCCCCTCCTTCAAATATGGATAGTTGGGCAGGAATTAAAAGGGTACAATTCATTGTATTGGTAAACCTTGAGCCCAAAACCGTAGTGATGGAGGTCCCTCTGAATAAAGTACATTATCCATACATTCTCTACTTCTAGAAGGCAAGGCAACATTCAACTAATTACTTAGCCATGGCCGTCCCATACCAGCATCCATGGTCGCACGATGTTTCCTTAAATCAAGTTACAAATGTACCGGTCCTTATGCGATGCGACGGGTCTCCAAAATCATCATTATCAAACAATCATTAATCCAATTTAACATTATCACATCAAAACCCGTCAACATCTAAATTATCATCATATATCATCAACAATAATTTCCCATCAACATAATCCGTAAATTTAATGATTATACATGTACTTACATTTATACAAAATATAGTTATTCATTTTAGCAAGCTTAATTAGCAATTAATTATACCATAAAGCTTAGAGCATATAGCCATTATGATAGCCCATCTTATGGTTACAAGGGATTATGATATGGTCCAACAAAAGGGGATATAATTCAAATAGGTAGTATCTACCATTTCCCAAATGAGCATTTTTAGTGATATAAATTATGCACAAATTAATCCTACAAATTAAGCACTTAAATGCATTTGCAATCATAGGATCAAAATGATCAAAGGGGTGTGCTTGCCTCGCACCTTTATATATATAGCTCGTACAATGATCTTCAATTGTTGATTCTTCCGCGATGTAATCCTTCGACGGTTCACTCTCGTGCGCATCAATCCGCGAACGATAAAACACCGAGAAATCCAAATAAAGCCATCCAAAAGCTCTGATAAAATCTACAGCAATAAATACCAATATTTTGAATGAAAACCAAAGAGCATGATCATGGAGTGCATTTCATGAGAATAATCATGTACTCGAAGTTCATACGAACGGAACTACATGCGAACGAGTTCTATCGATAAATAAATAGGAAATAAAATAACTAGGGTTCATGTGGTTCCATTTCCTCTATGGTGATTATTTGCTATGAGATATACTTCTGGCCTTATTAAGGCCATATTCACCTAGACAAGTTATTTATTATTTATTTTCTCTTGAAAAGAAGAACATGCATGTGTTACTCAAATGGATTGATATAAATCTAACATGATGGTATGCATAGACATTTATTTACTAAATCCTTATGGTGAAGATGATAAGACGTATATGGCTTATTGATGGTGATTGCGTGCATATCTATTATATGAACTCTAAATTATTTCTATTGATGAACATGGTGTTGTTCAAAGAGACATGAGCAAATAAACTAGATATTTATAACAAATAATCCTATGGTGATTTATATGTAAAACAAGGCTAGATACATTTTCAATGCATATGGAAACATTCCTATAAGTTAAGATATTTATTTCTTGTAAATATCTTGATACATCTATGAAAGCATGCAAACTATTTAAGATAAATTCCTTATTTTAAATACGAGCTTTGCTTTAATAGTTCTTTTATTATCATGCATATCTAAGAAAATGTCCTTGTCATATTTTTCATCTAGTTATGCTTTCAAAAGTTAAATGCTCATGCAAACTATTTAATAGATGCTTGGCATGTCTACATTTTATTAAAAAGGAACTTTGTCTATATTAGCTTATATTCAATTTCCCAACCATGATATGTATTAGAGATATAGATCTATAGTTTAACTTATTATAATCGTAAAGTAAGATCATATGGTATAAATGAAGCTATATGCATATGCATAAATAATGTGCTTATCTATTTGGGTTAATTAATTTAATTTTCAAAGTAACACTTGTGCAAACTATCATTTTAGTTCTACATATGACAACTAGGATAACAATCTATATATTTTAATTATAGTGTTTGCATGCAACACTAATATGCAAATAACAACTAAATTCTAATAAGGAAACATGTTTGTTATATAAGAAATATGGTCCATCTAGTTAACTACTCTTCTAACAATTTTTCCATGATCAACTATGGGTCTACAGCAGGAATAGATTCTGAAAAGTTTAAAAAGTAACCTAATCTTATTTATTTCCCGTATACAAATTCCCTAAGTAATTATTTTTAGTAAAGCACATAAAAGTAGCCTATTATCTTCTATACCTTTTTCCTAAGCACATGTGTTATATTATTGCAGAAAAAGGAGTCCAAAAACATAAGAAAATATTCTAGTATTTTTCCTAATTTTTCCAGAGTTTATTTGAGTGTGAAAAGCCTAATTGAAAATGAGCCAATCAGGGAGCTACACGTGACAGCTTAAGGTTTAATTTATTCAAATTCGCCTGTGAACAGTAAACGCGGCGACTGAATCGCTCGCCGACGGCGAATCCGCGGCGGAGCACGTCGACGTGTTGTCCTACGCGATGCAGGAGCTCAAGGGCTTCCGTCCGGTGGTCGTATCGTCGCCGGAGACCTCCTGTAGCGGCGGCGCGGCAACGACCTAGGTGGCGCGGCGGCGAGCTACGGTGTAATGCACGAAACCAAGCACGGCGACGTCGATTTCAAACGCTAACAGCACCTACAAGTAACAAGGAGGCTTACCCAACGGGCGAAGCAGGCTGTGGTGGCCGGAGACGGCGGCTTGCCGGACGGCGGCGACGGAACAGGGGAGAGCTGGACAAAATGATCCTTCCGCCTAGGAATCACGATAAGGATTAAAGGGGTAAGAATCAGAATCTCATGGAGATTTCAAAAGTACATGAACTCGACGTGGAGCTCACCGGAGAAGCTCGGATTCCGGCGATGGCGGCGGCGGCTGATTTTGGAGAAAATCTCAAATTCGCCTGGTTTTCTCGGTATTTCTCGTCAAAGGTAGTTCAGGAAGACTGGAGAAGACCGAACAGAGAGCAGAAAGGAGTTGCTCGGGCTTTTATAGCCATTTGAGGCGGTTCACTCAGTCGGCGCACTGGTGCGCGTCCGCGGCGTTGGTGGCGAAAGGAGAATGGTGGAAGAGAGGAGGCTCCGGATCGTGAACGTGCGCGCGGGAAGCTGCGCGAGGCTCCGTGGCACGCGTGGCAAACATCGGCGGCTTGTGCCAGTGGAAGAGCAGGGAGGATTAGAGGGACGGCGCCGCGGCGGCGAATGGCGTCGCGCGGTGCGGTATGACACGGATCGTCTCCGCCTTGTCTCCTTCCGCGAAGTCAGCGCGGGAATAGATAAGGGCATGGGCGCGGCGAGGCGGGTGAAAGGAAGAGCCGAGAACCAGCTTCTACGTGGCGGCGGAGCGACGGCGAACGCGAGGCGGCGGCACTCATCGCGGCGCGGCGCGGCGCGGCGCGTCGTGCGCACAGGGGAGGAGAAGGAGGAATGGGCCGGCGCGGGCTGGAGCAAAGCCGAAATGGGCTGGCGCAGTAATTTGCTAGATGGGCTAAGCCCAGTTGACTTGCTATTATTCTTTCCATTTTTCAAACAGACTGAAACGAAAATGATTTTTCTACCTACCTAAACGTACTCCAAAATTTCTGAAAACTTCACAGAAATTAATTCTCCGTGATTCCTAACGATGGTGAATTTTGGGGAATTTTTGGTAAAACCAATTTCCCACGAAAATTCAAACAGTTTCTGTGCGCATATGAATATCATGTATGCATGAGTTCAAAATCCAGAAATTGTTCAAATGTGAAATCCAAACATGAAAATCAAATCCAAATATTTCAAACCTCAAATAATCAAATCAAATCACAGCAAAATTATTTATTAAAATAAATCAATATACCATTTTATTTAGGGAGGACTCCATCTATGTTATCTTAAATTTTGTTGCTTATGTTAATGAGTGATTAGATTTCTTAAAAACGACGGCCTAGAGGGCCGGGATGTTACACCTTCCCATATAAAAATCCATGTTTTTTCATTGGATTCAGGGCGGAGCATCAACGCAATTGAATTCGAATCGAACTCAATTCAAATTTGACATGAATTCAGGGACAGAGGTCTGAAATCTGAAATCCTAGGATGACAACCCCTTTGAGGCTTACTAAATAGTAGAGATTACTAGCAATCTGCCCGTGTGTTGCGACGGCATAAAAAATGACACGTTTATTTATGGAGTGCGTATCTTACTCACAATAATGCTTTAAACGGTAGAATAGTGATCAGGTCCCATATAGATTTTTCCAATAACGTTTAGAATTGAGCTAACCATATCACTAAGCACGTCAATCTGAAATACAATAATCTGATGCTATTATGTCAACAAAGAATGATAATTAAGGTAACAAGACTTCATGTACGTTTCATGTGGGAAAAATTTATATACATCGATCGAATATCAAAGTATCAAACCAGCGTATTGTGTTTTGGACTTGCTAATCAACAGCCATGGTCATAAAGAAATCAATGGGCCTGGCCAGTACTGCAGGAATCATATGACGGTTCGCTAACCTTTCTTCCTCCTTGGTGCTCGGTCCTTTCCTCCAGTTCGTGACCAGCAATGGCGGCACGGGCGGCAGCATCCCAGACATAAGGAGCTAGGGGATTTTCGCGGGAAAATAGAGCTATGGAGACTGCTCACCTCACCATACAGATATCTATGCAATGTTTGTCTTCAATGTAAAGAAAACGGACTCGACAAGGTTTGAAAAGTTTTTAGGCAGGGAGACGGAATTGGACGGGGGTACGAATTCGCAGTGGAGGCGGATGCGAATCCACAAGCGGATGACGAAAATCAAACCTGAAGATCTCTTTCAGACTTATTATGTAGTGTAAAGATTAGAAGAAGATATGAGGCATCTTCTTTTTATTTATATATGCCGAATCACAAATTGATCCGTGTCTTTCGGGGAAAAAAAAAAACTGCTCAGTGGGAGCTAACGCGCACCACTTTGGTCTTTGCCCAGCGGGAGGCACTTTCCCCTCCGCCAAAGACCCGAAGTCCATTCTGGCATCGCCCCTTTGCCCAGTCCTCCTCCTCGATCCTGCAGGTCTCCAGCGGTTGTCTCCATTCGCGCTCCGATCCTGTCGCCCTATCGGAAGGTGACTGGGTGATCAGCTCGCTGCCTACAAGGCAGCCTCGGATCTGCTCTTTCCAGTAGCAGATTCCGGGGCTACAACTCTGCAATCCTGCCAGCCTTCTCCACGGTATTTCTCAAACCATTATTTTGAGGCGTGTTCAAGCGTTAAATTTGATTCAAGGTGCTGCACCTGCGTCATGTGAAGTCCTAAGCCATATGACTTCACAAGTACTGACGTCAGTACTTGGTTTGAAGGACGAGGAGACGGTAGCCATATGACTCCTAATCATTGTTACGTTAGTTGAGATCTTTAATCTAAAAATAATCCCCGTTGATTACATGGGCCATGTTATGTTAAAAGTAGGTTAACAGAGTAGGACGTATTTTGACATTGATTGGGCACCTGACCACCAGTGCTTAAGCTGCATAATCCGCCCATGCTGACAAATTGCCTCACCCAGGCACGGCTCAATAAATATGTTGCAATCCTAACCATTGCACTCTCTTAATGAAGTATATGCATGATGGTCGTACTGCTATCTTCTTTAATTAGTCAAGTTACTAATTATCTTATTATTACAGGACAACGGTTATCGAAGCCACATCCACTCTGTGGAAGACAAACATACGCCTATTCTGGTGTTTTTTTATAATCAGAAAACAAAATGAGAACAATGGTAGCTGAATCTAGCAGGCATCATCATCTGGAGAAGATTTTGCAAGGTAAAAGTGGGGAGCCATGCAATCTACCTTTGCAGATGTTACAAGATATCACAAACAATTTCTCTGAAGAGCAAGAGCTTGGTCGAGGTGGCTTGGAGTGGTTTATAAGGTAAGAATAAATGGAAAATATCACTTCTTCCTTCTTCCAAAATTCTGTTAGATGCTACTAATAGATTATGCAATAACCTATGTCCATCTTGACAATAAACAGGGAGTGCTACAAAATGGGCATGTGATTGCTGTGAAGAAGTTTTTCAAACAAACGGGCATCGTACAAAAACAATTTGAGAATGAGACTAAACATCTTATGACACTTGAGCACAATAATATAGTACGATGTGTGGGCTACTGTTATGATATACAAAATAAATGTATGAAGGTAGATGGGCAATACCATTTTGTCGAGGACTCAGAAATGTTGCTTTGCCTGGAATATATGCCTGAAGGAAGCCTTGAGAAGTATATTTCGGGTATGTCAATTCAAGTACGGGATACCCATATTCTGTGCACTCAATTTTTCATTTCTTTGCATGTTAGTGTCACTCAAACATTAGGCAATTAATCTGCCCTCTTTTTCTATTACATGCGCAGATGGATATCGTGGACTTGATTGGCAGGTGCGGTACAAAATAATTGTGGGGATTTGCCATGGTTTAAATTATCTTCATGATAATCGTACGCTTCACTTGGATATAAAACCTGCGAATATATTGCTCGGTTATGATATGGAGCCAAAAATAACGGATTTGGCTTATCAAGACTCCTTGGTCCAGAACAGAGTCGAATTTACACTAAGGGACAACCTGTGGGAACACTGTAAGTTGAATTCCTTGTTCTCGTGAAATAAGATAGACCTTGGTTTTGTATTCATTAAAAATGGACACATGAGAGATTACCAAGCCAATAGCTAGCTCCCTGAATACCCAATTGTAAAAACATCGCCTTGTCATCAGGCTTGTTAAGGCCTAACACTTGGGTACAGTAACAATTTGCACCAATTTACTGTACCACTTTAGCTATATAATCCACCTATGTTTTGATTTTACAGTTTTATTCACGAGGTAATTATGCAACAATAATAAAACTAGGGCTTATCATACTTTGTACATCTCTAATTAAATTCACGCTACTATGCCACACTAACTACCTTGAGTTGTGTGATGTAGGGGTTACATGGCACGTGAATACTTGGACAAAGGTTTAATCTCAATCAAGTCAGATATATTTAGCGTTGGTGTGGTAATCATAGAGATAATCGTGGGGAACAAGGACTATCCAGACGTTCCCGGAACGTCTACACAGGACTTTGTTGAACAGGTGAGGCACACGTTATTATATATTGACACATTATATATGTCTCTCTTTTTTCTTCATATTATACCAGCTTAGCTCCAATTTGTTTTTCGGCAGGTACTTCAAAATTGGAGGAATAAGTTGGAGGAAATGAGGAGTACATCACTAGAAAAATATAGCCAACAAATAAAAGTGTGCACTGAAATAGGTCTAAGTTGTGTTCACCCCACTACCAGAATCCCAATGTTTAGTGAGGGTCGGGTGCGGGTAGCCGATCTCACCGACAGAAAAATAAAAATCCCACCGCACGCCCAGTCGCCCACACTTAGCCGCGGCAGCCACCCATCAATGCCCCTCTCCCGGTTTTTCCCCATCCTCTTCCTCCTTCCGTCTCCACTCCCCAATCCCCATCGCCATCGATCTGTGCGATTCCTCCTCTCTAGCTGACCAAATCAGAGATCTGGAGCTCCTTCGGCGGCGCGCTACTGCCATCCCTCCTTCAGGCCCCGCCCCCACTTCCTCCTCCCTCCCCTCCCTCATCCACGGCGGCCGTGAGTCCCAGGCAGATCCACGGCGTCCGCGCGGCCAAGCCAGTCGGCGATGACCAGCGGCTCGCTGCGGTGCACCTCGTCCGCGCGGCCAAGGTCCAAGGCAGATCCACGCCGGCGGGCATCTCGGTGGCCAGGATGACCAGCGGCTCGCGGTGGCGCACCTCGTCCGCGCGGCCAAGGTCCAAGGCAGATCCACGCCGGCGGGCAGCTCGGTGGCCAGGATGACCAGCGGCAGCCGGATCCAGTCCAGCCACGGTGAGGAGTGCGCTTGTTCTTTATCGGTTCGATTGCAGCTCACTACAATGTGTTGAAGTCCTAATCTGAGGCTTTAAAGAAGTTATAGGCTGAGCTTGTTTTTCACAATGTTTTGCAGTGAATCTTGGCCGACAAGATCCATGGCGGCAGCTTCTAGCACCTCCGTTGTGACACTAACCTCCACGGTGAGATGCCTCCTCGTCTACTCCTTCTGATGATTTAGTTCTCCAATTTTGCGCTGCTGTTCTTCCCAAATTTCCAAGAATCAGTTGGGCTGTGATGTCCACGAGATGGTTTTTTTCCATTAAAATGAAGCTGCTAGATCTACAAAGTGACACCTTGCCTTAAGAATCACTCTGCCATTAGAATTTCAGATGCAAAATGGAACATTTTCTCTGCTTGAATTAGCCAGTGTGTATGATTTCTGCTTGACTAAACTTATTTCTTTAGTTATAGGCAAAAGATTGCAAGGAAGCAGGAAGAGATTTAAGTGTTGCAGCAGATATTGGGACATTTCAGACATTTTATCTGGTGAGTCTTCTCTGAAGTGCATGGTGTTTAGATTAGTTCTAAAACAAAGAACTTTGATATTCTCATGTCCTTGCTGATATGTGGCACTCATGGCAGGGAGTATCTTGTTTGTGATGGAAGTAACAACAACGGATGCACCTCTGTATATTTTGTTTTTGTGATAGTTCATAGTGCAAGTTTGTCTTGGGATTGTAAAGGATATCTATATAATTAGATTTGTTGTGCTGTATTGGCTTTGGTCTGCTGTTAAAACCATTATACTGGTACTCAATTTCTGACTGATGGGATTCTACAACATTTTTTTTTTATTTTCGGTGGTGCCAATTTCTGTGGGGTGACCGTCAGAGAAAACCGTCAGAAAAGATTTTGCTGTCGGCCTCCCGTCACTATTATTCATTTTCTCTGTCGCTCTATTGCTGTGGGGATTTTTCTGACGGCACCCCCACAGGAAAACATACTGTGACGGTTATTTCTATATTTGTGAGGGTTTTTGGCCGTCACCAAAGGTCGAGTTTCTGGTAGTGCCCTGATCCGGTGAAGAGGCCCACAATATGGGAAATCATCGAGCGTCTGAACAGATGTGATAATACAAATTTCCATGTTAGCAATGAGGAAAGGACACCAGCTGATATGGTAAATGACCCACCTCATAGAAGAAATTCATCGATTCATTAATAGTTGGCTTGCTAGAACATGCGGTAGATCATACATTTCATGTTCTTTTTAGTGAAGTGGGACAAAAAAAATCAGCTTATAATTCTAGTTCTGAATTCTAACTTTACAGGTACAAAACAAACAAGCTAATAATAATATACAGAGAGGAGCACAATGCATCTCATCACTAGAGAATAGACGTCGATTTAAAAGAAGACGTGTGGACATAGATCAGAATGGCATGGTGATGGACTTGGTGAAAAGTTCTGCAACAATGGAATCCATCAAGAGGCTCGACGAGCTAAGGCCATCAGCAGACCAGGTACTGTGGATCACTCCTGAATAATGGATTGGATTCCCTGTAACATACTAGTCCATAGTTTTGGTACCTTGTGATAAATAAAAGCTAGGATATGTTATTTCATTTCTCAAATAGGCGTATGTTATTTCATTATTTAAAAATACAATATAGTTCATGAAGAGGTCATACCAGAAATAATAGGAAAAATATACAAAGGGGATTAGATGATCGCAATTAATTAGTTAAACAAGGAAACAAAAATGACCGTATTCAATAAGTGGAGCAACATACTTCCTTATAATAACATCAACTTTGAGATGGCACGCAAGTCAAGCAGCTAACTTGCAACGGACACAGATTTACCATCGAAATAATTCTTATCTCGTTAAAGAAAAGTCCCATTGGCATAGAATTACTGAATTAGTGGTGCACTGGTGTAAATGTTGGTAGATTTTACATGACAATTTCCTTTTTTGAGTTCGAAAATTAAAACCGTGGTTTTTCTGATATTTGTGTACCTGCATGACAGACAAAGGCGGTCCCGGAAATGTGCGGTCGTCCCCGACGCGTCAACGACAACCAGCCCACGTGGATGGACAACAGCCGCCGCGGCACCTGGCGCGCACCCAGTGTCTGCATTGTGGTGCTTTTTTTTTTTAAATAAGGCATAGCTGCGAATTGACGGCTGCGAATTGATGGCTACCCTTTTCGAGTGAGGCTGAGGGATCGCAGCTATTCGCACCCAGTATAACTTCTTTTTTAAATAAGGCATAGCTGCGAATATAGCTGCGAATATAACTCACGAAAGTATATTCGAGTGGATTTTGTGCGCAAGGGCACTGGTGCCCACCCAGACATCTACTTTCGTTTTTTTTTCCTTTTTGTTTTATGAGCTTATGATGGTTCCGTGGGACCAAGTTCAGTTGTTAGAGTAGTATAGTAATATTTTACTCTCTTTTTCATGTCTCCTTCCCCACGCTCGGCTGCAAACCGTACCCTGCGGACGGAGTTTTTTTATATCCTTTTGTTTGCTGCATATATGGAATCAGAAACTAGAAATATAACGCCGCGCTTAATAACCCTGTTACTAATAGTACAAATGCACGTGCGCCACGCACGTGTTCGACCAAATGACACTACTTGGGAGGACCTTATCATAAAATAAAAATAATATGATGCATTATGTACTTATCCCCAATAAACGGAGGAGATGACAAGCATCAGGGAAGATACAGATGACACCATCGAATTAATCATCCTACAAATTAGAAAGGAAAAATAGTGTTCCTATCAGTGTAAATATGCCATTTTCTATCAGAGTATTAGTGTAGTAAGAAAAAGGTCGAACCATATTAATCTCATTTTGATAATATTGTACACTGGATTTCAGTAGACAAACAAATAAATAGACCATATATCAATCACCTGAAATGCTAAGAAAAATAAGCAGAACATGCATTTAGATTTCATATATTGCCTTACAAAATGGAAAACACCAATAATTATTATAGATTAAGATTGTGGGAGGAGCAGGAGGATTCAGTGAAACATGATAAAACAACTATGATTAGTGATTACATTGGAGCAGAGCTTCTTACATTATTGTCTGACCTATGCATTCTGCAATAATTTCTGTAGGAACAACAAAACAATGAAAACCATTTTTGTGGGACCATAACACCAACCATCTGAAAGCATGCTATGTAGTCACAATTCAGACATCTTACATTTTCATTCAACCAAACTGAACAAATCTTCATCGCAGGTCCCCTTTGTCTCCTACTCTCCTCTCCTGAAACACATTGCAAATCATATTCGTCAAATGAAGCCTCTAGTCAATGATTCAGCTGCTCCAAAAAGATAAAATAAAAATGGAGCATGCTGTATAAACAGCTTGGCTTTCAGCAGCTAAGGAGCTTGTATCACACCCAGCCTGCACAGCAAAAGCATTCAAATTCTAATACACATCATTCTTTCTTTTCCTTGTGTTCCACCATGCACACATCAATACATCACGTATTCAAAATAGGATATCTGACTTAAAAAGAATTGAGTATTTGAATTGTTACTTAAATATGAACATTATATCATTACAAACTGGTTATGTTCTAAACATCTCTAACTCGCGCCATTGATATTTTCACAATTTTATCACTATAAAACATCATACGTATATTCAGTGGAGCAAGCAATTTCAGAAACTACAGACCCTCCATGTCTTTGATCTTTTTGCCAGCATGTGCCATGCAGGTCGAAAGAAACAGTAAAATTGGAGGAACTTTTATATTTGAGCAGCAGAAAACTTTTAAAGCCAGAAATAATCCCATAGACATACATTTCAACTGTTCAAGAAAGAATCAACACTTTATCAGACCTCATCTCATTGAATGTAAAGCAATTTATAGCTTGGGGACCCAGACCTAGTAGTGCATAGGAAGGTTAAATAGGAAAAAACACTTCTAGCCTTTACTGAAATATGCAAACACATGGTTGAAAATATATGACAATTTCTATGAGCATCCAAATCTATGACTGAGCTAAATTTGTAAATCGGGACATAAGAAAATGAGTCATATTCTGAAATAAATAGCTTATTTCTACAACTTATACTGTTAAAAAATTTCGGATTGTCCATTGCAATTGGTGCATACTTCATTATCATGCATTATTATACCAGAATGGCCTCTAGAACCTCGACATCACTCATAATTGATGGAACATTCTTGGAATCTAAAGATTCAGTGAAAGGGAAAAAACATATATTAGTGAAAAAAGGATACTTTGGAATCTAAAAACAATATTGTGAATCTAAAAATCATCACATTTTCTTGTTGAAACTACCCAATCATTACAATGATCCTTTGATACTTTGCTTCTTCCTACCTCTCGCCCCTACGAGATAAAAAAATGATGCCAACAAATAAACCCAAGCCAGGCCACACACCTGTGTGCTGCATGCTTGCCTCCAACCGTCGGCCAATCAATCTCAGGAAAGCACCTCATGCCCTGTTATGGAAAAATTCAGTATCAACCTAAAATGATAAATTGTAGTCAAACAATTGAGATTTGATAATACCGGACACTGGCAATGGAGATATCACACGGTCTATAGTCAGAATGACACTACAACTACCGCTATTGGAAATATCCAGAGCCGAAATCACGCTCAATTCATTTAGAATAAGTCAGACACCGCTATTGGAAAGATCCCGAGCCAAAACCACTCGTCTCATGCACACCTGGGTGTGTTTTCTGGCTGTTCCTGTGGCTCTCCATGTCTCGTTGCAGCTTCTGGGAACGACAGAAGAAATCTGCTAGGAACTTACCTCAAACTGAATAGATGTCTCGCCAATCCAATCACATATGGCTGGAGCAAACACAACAAACAAATTCAGATCTTAACGGGAAGGGATGGGTGGTGGGGGCATCGATTTCACCTTGACCATGGGCAAAGGAGTGAGATTCGGGATCAATGAATTTGAAAGGTCACTCACGATGGATCGGAGATGACGGCGCGGGGATCGCCAGCAGCTGCAGGCCTGCAGCCACCACGGCGGTTGCCGATCTCGGCCTCCGATCCATCCTCCTCGCGGCTCGCGCTCGCCCACGCTGATGCGCCGCAACTCGCTGCCACCATCCCCGACGCCGAGTGTGCCCTCCTCGCGTTGCTGGTCGGACGTCAGAGTGCTTGGCAAGTAATCGGACGTCGGAGCGACTCGAAAGGAAACCGGAGAGAGGAAAGGAAACCGGAGGAAAAAAAGGAAACCGGAGAGAGGAATCCGGAGAGAAAGGAAACCGGAGGAAAAAAAGAAAGGAATCAAATCACCGAGATAATTGCTGGCGGGATTGAGAGCTGGGTACAGAAAAAACTCAAGGTGAAAAAGGTCACGCCGATGTCAGGATTTTTGGCCTAAATCTGACGGGAGTAACGCTAAAAGTGTCCCCTCCTCCGACGTGGGCCCAGATTTGATAGGATTTGATGGTAGATTAAAAGGGTAAAAGTATTAATCAACGGTGGATCTACAGGTGGGGTAGAATCTGGCAGGTGAAAATTATTTTTCTCCAAACTGGTTCTTTATTGGTTTAGATTAACTACTTAAATGAACATTTCCGGTAACCTATTTATACCTGTGTCAAAATAAAATATGTAAGAAATCCCCCACATCAAGCCATCTATTTCAAGAGGTTCATCTTCTAATTCTCCCGTGCGTCGCATCTCTGTCCGGATCGGCGCCGACAGGTTGGGCCCACCCGTGATTAAAAAAAAAAGCCGCTCGGCTCGCTCGCTCCGCCCGTCTGCGCCGCCGCCGCCGCCGCCGCCACCGTTGCTCCTCGCTCCCGCGCCCTCCTCCTCCTCCTCCCCCGAGCAAAAGCAGCAGCCGAGGCGGGAGTGCGGGACCCAGCGTTCGCCCGTAGCCGCCGCTCCGCCGTCGCCCCTCGCTCCCTGCCCGTCCCCTCGCCTTTGCAGCGCGCCTCCACGGCGCTGCTCGAGCGCGAACCGCGCCCTCTTACTCCTCCCCCGAGCAAAAGCCTCCTAGATCCCGGCGCAGAGCCGCGTGACTAGGCACCGAATCCTTCATGTCGTCCGGCAAGGGTGGCGGAGGTGCGAACTTATCCTTCGCCGTCTTCTTCTTCGTGCGCTGTAGGTATTGGTGCGAACTCAGACGACACACACATACCTCAGAAGAAGGAGGGGAAGAAGGAGACCAAGCTGGGGATGGCTACAAGGAGGACGAAAACTTTGGGGAGTGGTTCTCTGTGGTATGTGTGTGTCGTTTTATGAGCTGTTCCAGCGAGGTTTAGTCAGGGGGGCTGTAGATTCGGTTGGATTTTGGGCTCAATGTTGGCAAGACTGTCTGTTCTATTCTGGTGATGTTCAAATTTCGGAGCTGCTGGTGATAAAAGCTGTAAACTGGTGATTGGTAGGATTTGATATGGTGGTTGCAGATGAAATCAGCCCCTCTCCCAGTCCAATCGAAATCGTCGACGACGCCGGTGCCTCCTGCTCCCACACCGCGCTGTGGCTCCCCTGCGGCGTCTGACTCGGCGGTGTCACGGGGATGGACCGACGTCAGGAAGCTCATCTGGGTGCGCCGCCGCAATGGAGTCTGCCCGCGCGCCCGGCGTACGGGTTCGAGGCCGTCCGTCATTGTCGGATGCTGCAGCACGACGGAGCGGTTCGAGATGGGGTACATCTTCCTGTGCAACCAGGCTAGCCTGCACACGCGCGCCGACGCTGGCGAGTACGAGTTCTGTGACGCCATTCACCCACGGAGAGCATCTCCACCGCGTCCTTGCAGAGAAGAAGATGAACACCTTGCTTTTTCATATTCCTATTTTTTTCTTTGATCCGTTTTTCTGATTGATTGCCTACCAATTTCCCCAATTCGATGCAGACTGCCTATTTGAGGATCTACCATATTGTAGCCTGGCCGGATCCTCAGGCATGTGAACGAGCTGCCCTAGAACTGCGTCATTCTACCGCGCTCCGCCGGCAAGCCTATCAAGCTCCTCGGATGCCTGATGGTGGTCATCGGATCATTAGACCTCATGTTTGTGTTCACTCTCAGGTAGTCAAGTTGGGAAGGGAACACCTCTTTTTTTTTTTTTCCACCTCTTTGTTTCCTCTTTACTTTGTTGTGCATGCTTGTTGAACTGAGTAGAATGGAAACTTGTAAAGTGAGGGTACTTTATATGCCTGATTGTTGATCGGTGCTTTCAGGATGCTTATAGCCACTGCAAGCTCAAGAAAGTTGCTGGGGTGTTTTTCTTTTTTGGATGCGTGCATCCATAGCTTAGCTAAAGTTGTCCTTGGTGCTCAATGGCATCACTAAGACATATAATTCAACACCTATTTTCCTTTTGGTGTTATCCTAAAAGGTGGGATATCTATCAGGAGGATCAATTAGATTCAGTTTGCAGCTTTCTATATCAATCCTATGTATAGATTGAATTTTAATTTTCCATGATCTTGTGCTAGCAGGAGCAATAAGTGGGGATTAATCAGTTTATGTGTCGATTAAATACTTTCATGGTATGTTAGAGATGGATTTGTTTACATGAAACTAACTGACTTCCGGGCACTGATTCATTGCAGGCGTCCTGGAGTGCTGCTTGCCACATAAACCATGTGGTAACTTTCCATAATGGCCTACTTGCTCATCAATAGATTGTGGAAATTTTTTTTTCAAAATCAAGAAGGTTTGAATAAATCATCCCAGGTATCATTAGTTTATTCTCGGATACTGTTTACTTTCTGGGTTAAATGTAAGGATACATATGAGATCACTGATACATATGCTATTTTGATCTTTTCATATATGACCTGATTTTAAGCCCATGAATGCCACACAAAGTATTGACCATCTGTATTGTCGATGGTTATGATCGATAAGCATTGTCTGAACTAGAAGCATGCTTTATTTAAAAATCATTTGCTAGGTTCATGTTTGAGCATATAGAGTAGTATTTGGCAATGCTTTTAATTTTTCAGGCATGGAAATAGTGGTATGAGGCGACAGAACAAGGCACAATGTCTTAAAGCGTGCAGATAGTGACAACGATGCCAGCCTCAAGGTCTTCCTGGCGTCCTGGTGCGACGGCGGCTTCAGCGAGGCGACTTCGACAGCGGCATGGAGCCTCCAAGGCATTGGGGATGCAGTACGAGCACCAACAGGTTGCTCTTCTTCCTCGAGTTCTTATTTTGGTTGAGGTATAGCTTTGGATTACCTCGATGCCGCCTATCACAGTAGCAAGGCTCTACCATGTCCTTGTTCTTTCTTGCTTGCCTCAGGCGTAACAGCTAGCTGAATACAGTTTCTTTGCCATCCTAATTAGTAAGATTTTCTAAACAGTTTCGATTGAATCTGGCTGCAGTAAGGATCCAAACACAGCCAAACCACTGTTACGATGTTCCTGAGTTTGTATGTATGGACAATGCAGTATCCTTTGCCCATGCTAATTATTTTTTATTGTTGGTTGTTTAATTTCCTATCGGTTTATTATTTATGAGTAGTGCTCAGTGCATGACCAGAAAATTTTTAGTTCACTACAAGTTTGTCAATGTTTATTTATTTCTGCCCGGAATTTTTAGTTTCATGCTTTATTAATGAAATATTTAATCTAGAGTGCCAAATTGACAATATATCTCGATTTACTCGGTATTTTTTCCTGGATTTTTTATTGGATGAGTGAGTAGATTGAATAGGCATCTGAAGCATGAAGGCCCATCATCTGTAGCAGTCAGGTGCTGCTTTGGTGTTCGTTTGGTAACCTTCCTCATCTATGATTAACATGTAATCTCCAACTTCTATGATTTCCCCTTTTCTGGGGTATTTGGTGCTGTGAGTTTATCGAAGCATCACCCTTACGTATGCTTATCTACTGCAAACTAATTCAAATCTGCCCTTGCTGTTGTCTTGTAAGTTTTTAAGGAATTTTTTTTCAATGACCTAGAGTTTAAAGCACACACATTTTTCTGTTTCTGAAGGAAATGTTCTTGGTATAAGCAAATTCCTATATTGTTGTCTACTGATGAAATAAGTTCTGAATATGGTTTCAGATAAGCATATTAATTCTCTTTAGGTGTTGTCCAACTTTGCATGATTGTTATAGAATTGGCATGTGCATGGCTAAATCATAATTTATTTGTTCGATGCAACAGGTTTTGGAAAGCTTTTTGTTCTCTTTTTTTTTAGTTGAGTAAACATGACAGGGCTGGCACTTTTCAGAAAAGGTGACAGAAGCTGTAATAGTATGATCTGGTAAAGTGTGAAAGAAAAAATTGATTCAAAATTATCTTTGTACTAGCCAAGAGCCCGTGCTTTGCCACGGATTTTAAATATATGTGTTCTCAAAAACTACGAATGTTATAGACTTCCTCCATCTTAAAATATAGACTCTTTACATTTATTTTTTTCAAAAAATAGACATTCTTAAATTACAATACATCTCGCTCCTTTTATTCTCACTTCCTAGTGCATCGTTTTCTATGCCAATCACTTTTTCTACCTCTTCTTACTTACCATATCCAAACTCAACACTGTCTATATTTTGAAACGAAGGGAGTACTCATAGAAAGAATTTGTGTCGGTTTACCTTTGGAAAACAAAATTCGGTCTAATTTACAAAGATATTCCAGAAAAATTATAGTCCAGTAGAAATCAACTTTCTGCAGGCTGCATGCATATGTTACATCGAAGATAATTTTCTTCAAATATCTCTCAATGTTTATACAAAATACAGATTAGTACTTATAGTCAGCAATTTGCAAATATTTAAAATCTCTCTCGCTTTGACAACCCCTTGGTGCAAAAGAATGATCAGCTACACGGTAAAAGAATGCACGATTGTAACAGCAACAAAAATTTGAGAAGCCGTCCTATTTTACTGTTTTACCGAGGATGCAGACTCATTAAAAAGAAAAATACTAAATCAAACCTTTTGCCATTCCCTCAGTCATGGTGTTGTCGAAGATAATAAATCAAACCTGGACGGAAGGCTGGCTTCCCTGTTTTACTTCCAGGTCCCACCACTCTCTCTTTCTCTCTCTCTCTGCCGTTCTCACATCCCCTCAGTCATGGCGTTCTTGTGAAATCCCTTGAATTTTCATTCCAGCGATGATTTATGCTGCGACCAACGACCATTTTTGCCTCCTCCAGTCCCCCCATAGTAGGGCTAGTAGCATCCCATTTTGGATCTGTAGCACTTAACTGCATGGAGGTCGCGAATCAGCGAGGCTCCATCGCGTCTGATACTGCAAGATTTACGCTGCTTAATCCAATGCTGAGTTCGTTGAGGCAGTCCCGCTTGAGAACCTGCTACATCGCATAGCTTGATCCGCCTTGCCCATCTAAATCCTAGCGTCGAAAGTACCTCCCACAGGAGTTCTCCTGATCCGGCCTTGTCGAGAACTGGGTCAGACATGGAGCGCGGGGGCGGCGAAGCTTCTGGAGAGGCTGGATGACGAGGCGTGCCGCGGCCCAGGCATTGCTGCTGCCGCCGTGCCGACGGGGTACCGGCATGATTCAAGCGTGCCTTTGCTGCGATGGAGTGCCGTATTGCAGTGCCTTCGAGCTCCATCCAAGCGCCGCTGTCTTCATCGGGTGGATGCCGGCGGCCGATCATCATGCGGGGAGAGAGGCGAAGAGATTTGTTTTTTATTCTGAGATGACGTCGAGCGAGACGAGATAGGAAAGAAGAGCCTCGAAGGCTGCCTGTGCGGCTGGCCCACCTGTCGGCGCAAAGAGATGCAAAGATGGATGGCCGAACGACCGACGATCACGACCACCACCAACTCACGTTTTTAAGTATGGTAAAGATTACAAGCTCTGACATTAAGTGTATAGAATGCATTGTAGTTCGATATTTTTTCCTCAGTTTATTTTAATAACAAGGCTGATTCTTTGGTTTTACCACATATACCCTCTTGTATAACGAGGGTTATGTGAAAATCAATTGTGATGATGCTGTTTCAATGCAATCAGGAGCTGGATCATGAGGATGTGTGGTAGGTGATGAGGAAGTTTGATTGCATGGGCACAATAACAACAATGCATGCTTTACATGCTGAGTGCTATGATGAAAGGGATTGAACTTGCTATGGACTTCGGCATAGAACATTTGGTGTATCAAACCGAATTGGCAAATCCAGAAGCATTATCTACAACTCTTTTGCTGAACTTTTAGTTAATTGGTGTCGTAGATCATGTAATAGGGTTGCACATGAGCTTGCAAGTCATGTTGTATTGTTGGGTCGAGAGGAGCTTGTGTTTGAGCATTCCAGTGCCCCAACTTTGTTAATGTTCTCGTGTGTAGTACTATCACTGTGCAATGGCTCATCATTTCAGATTAATTGACTTTTGAGTATGTTGGGTTCTGATTATGCAGTAATGCAGTCCACACAGGAAAACATTGATCCATTCATTTATTTGATTCCACCAGTATTAAGTGATTAGTTGTCATGTTCATTGGTGATTACTCATCCTTTATTCTTTGTGCACAAAAATGTATCCTCGTCAAAACATCAGATATTACTAAATAATTTAATTATGGGCACTTTTGCTAGTGTATATTCATGCTTGAATTAAGATATTTTATCTTCTTTTTTCTTGGGGGTGGGGTATATTGCCACGTATCGAAATTTGGTGATTCTAAAATATGTGTATCATGAGTGTCATCTCTAAAAATATTGAACATTTGGTTGAATAGACCTAAAATATATTTCAATTTTGTGAGATAACAATAATCTACGTGCTCTGTGCTGATAAAATATCATGATATTACACGAACGTGCAAATGACTGATTGATAAATAATTTCTAACTATGTAGGAATAATATTTGTGACTTCTTTTCCAGATTATTTGAAACTGAAACATGCATGTAAACATTTTTGGAATATTCAAGAGCTGACAGTTTGTTTGAATTTTAACTCTAAATCTACTGATCGTTTTTTAGTGAAACCATCTAAAATCGGCGTTTCCAATGCTTGGAGTCCGACATCACCGATGGAGGAGGGGGTGACCGGCTGCCGGCGTCGGTGGAGATCGGCGACGAGGAAAGCTGTCGGGAGGGTTCCGGAAGAGGAGGGACCTCGTTGTAATTTCCTTTTCTTCAGGGACTTTTCTGTAAAAATTTGTCAGGGTGTGGCCTGTAAAAGGTGTGGGCTGTACTGTTCTCAATCTTAATATAATCCCACTCCCTTTCGCAAAAAAAAGAAATTCGGCATAACCCCTTTTGTAAAATATTCTAATAGGCCTTAAACATTGCTCTCTCCGTCTCTTTATATAGGACGTTTTTTGAGTTTGAATTTTTCTCCGTCTCTTAAACATTACTCTCTCCGTTGGTGGCTTGCCTGAAGGAGCAGCCGTCCATGGCCAGAACGGTGCGCCGCCAGCTTCTTGATTGCGGCTTTTTGTGAAAGAGGCAGTGCTGCGGAGGCTAATTCAGTGGCTTTCCATGAAAGATCTTAGACATATGTCGTCAGATTTGACATGGAATTCACCGTTCGTGCTGATTTTGACGGCTGTAATTTTTTCTGGTGACGTGGACGGTGTCACGTGTAACGGATCAAAAGAATATTTTTTGGTCATGGTTCGATTTGAACCGAACTCCCTATTGTCTAGTGTTGGACTACTGAGCCGCTCAGCTCGGCTCTGCTCGCTTCAGCTTGGTCTAGCTCGTTAGGATAACGAGCAAGTTCTGCTCGGCTCGACTCGTTATATATCTTAACGAGTTGGAACGCGTGAGGGGAGGAGTGGGAGGGCCGGCATCACCGCACGAGGTAGAGGAGGGCGGCGAGCAGTGCGACGGGCCAGCGAGGCAGGCGACGCGGCTCGTGGACGGAGGGAGGCAGGCGGCCGGTGAGGACTGGGAAGGCGGCGAGGTGTGGTGGCGGCGCGATTCATGAAAGGGATAAGGTGTGGGGAGGAGGGAAGGGTGCTGGGCCTTGCTTTCGTCTAGGGGTGAAAATGAGACGAATAATATCTGATCTACCGACTGCCAAATCCGCATAAAATCAATATGAGCAAATACGGGATGCATTCATAATTACCCGACACTATCCGTGCCCGAATCCAAGTCCGAAAAACAATAGCGGCATAGGATACGGGACGAGTGGTATCCGTTCCGAATCCGAATATCATGTGATTTGAGAAAGTTTATAACTATTATCGACAAAAAATATGATGAAAAATCGAGATCGACTTAAATAATAGTCAAATAATTTTGATCATGTGTATCAATGGTTACTATGCCCTTTCTTACTGTAATTGCTTATCTTTTGATTTTTTTATCATGCAAACTATATGATAACATCCGTGTCCGGCTCCGAATCCGAACAAAGAATATGAGACATGGTATGGGATGTTGAAATAATTATCCGATGATATCTGCTCTGACTCTAAATTCGAGTAAAAATTATAGGATAAGATACGGGATAGGCACTATCCGCTTGTATCCGATCCGTATTCACCCCTACTTTTGTCAATGGGCTCATTTAGCTCACGAGGGAGGAGGGACCGAGGGGTGCTGGACCTGCTGGGATTTGCTGGCTTGTTTGGCTCATGAGCAGCTCGCGAGCCAGCTTGAGCCAGCTCGTTAAACATAACGAGTACAAACCTAGCTCGACTCGTTAAAAAAAATGAACGGGCCAAACCGAGCAGAGTCGAGCCAGACGTGAGCCAAATGAGCTAATGAGTCACAAGCTTTTTGTGTAGCCCTACTGTTATCCTCAGACTCGCCGTTTGTGTGTCGATATTTGGGGCCTTTTTCTCTTGATTCCTTACCTTCGCTCTAGGGATGAAGAGCGCGGGTGGGCGCACGTGGCCATTGCTGTTGGCTGGTGTGCCGCAGTGTGTGGCAGCTGCCGCGAGCATGCATCGCGGCTGTCGTGTCGTGCGGCCGCAGTGCCGCTACGCGCCATTGGTAAGGCCTTTTTTGGCCCACTTTGTTTGAGCTTATGATTCTTATAATTCAGCTTTTTGATTGTGGATTATAGAATCTGATATTGTTATAATTTAGAGGACAAAATCTGTTGGGTGTTGGTTTGTCTGTATTCTATAATCTAGCTTATAGATCATTTTGGTCACTTACAGTGGAGTCACAGTGGCAAATAGGTAAATACTTGTACTAGAATATAGCAAAACCTGGTCATGAACCAACACAACATCCAACCGGGAAAGAGCATGGAGCGTTTCGACACCTGTATCCGCTCCATCTTCTTCTTTGAGTCTGGCATGGTGGCCGCCACCGCCGTTCTTGGATAGAACAAGCTATTGTCGCACGCGTGGAGGTCGACGCCGCGCAACGAGTACATTTTGACGACGTCGTTCGTCGTTACCAGATTCAGGAACCGCCGCCGGTGGCTCATCATCAAATCGATAGGGCACACAGCCGAATCGTTCACGATAAGCGGGCACCCGATGGGTGTGGGCGTGGGTGTAACTTTTCGCCCATAGGTGTCACCCGCACTTGACCCGACTCGGACATAGGTGAAGGATGGATGTCTTTTTCACCCATGGGTCACCTATGGGTAACCAGATTATAGTCCATCCGCGCCTCCCCATTCCCATACGCGACGCCACCACGTCGTCTCCCACTCTAGTGAGTTAAAGATGATGATAAACTTCTATTTAATTGTTGTTCGAGATGTATTGTGACTAAGAATGTGACTTTATAATATCTATTTGCCGAATTTTTATGCCGCGAGATGATAAACATAAATATTTTTGTTGATTTTTTATTTTGTACATGTATTTTATGTATTTTTGCACTACACTCGATGGACACCCGACACCCACCCAAAACCCGATGGGTGTGGTGTCGATTTTCACCCATGGGCGTGGGCGTGGGTGTCATTTTTCACCCGAGGTTGTTTTCGTCATGGGTAGGTTTTTGATCTACCCGATCCAAACCCGACCCATTGCCATCCCTAATCTAGCTGGCTAGCGCAAAAAAAAAAGTATCTCCTATATATAACAAAGTGCTATGTACCAAACTCACACTCGACTCATTAGGCCTAATTTCCAGCCCACTCGGTTTTTTGAATAAAGATGAATTATGTTACTGAAAATATTGACTCCGGTTTTACAAAAGTTGAATCATGTTTCCGAAAAGGTTGACTCGGATTAAAAAAATTGAATGTGACTCAACAATTTTATAACATGTTCTGTCAAAAATGTTGAAACATCCAACCATAGATGTTGAAACAGTATAAAAAATGTTGAAGTTTTATATTTGAATTATTAAATTTAATTTTAAAAATATTTTATATATTTTTAGAACCGATCCATCCATTCATGTCTAAAAATATTAAAATAGTTGATGAAAAAATGTTGAAATAAGTCATAAAAAATTATTGAATGTAATATTTATATTATTAAATCTAAAATTATTTTTGAAAAATATTCATGTGAGATCTTATTTGTAGCATTAATTCTTAGTCACATCACAATTCAAACGATTTGAAATCGAGTTAGCGATTTAAGACAAAAAAGCGTTTTAGTTTCAAAATCTAACTCATCATTTAATTTTTTTTTTATATTACACAGTAAAATTAGACACTCACAACGCATGTACACTCGCCCCTAAGCCATCATCCACATAACTTATCAGAAAGTGCCATATGTCTGAGTATTAGTTTGCTCCCGAGCAGTTTTTTTTTTAGCGTTCTTTTTTTTTTGGAACTGCTCCCGAGCAGTTGTATTTGTATAGATTCCCGAAAACAAATGGGTCAGATTAGACTACGGTCCATGGGCTGACCTCAAAATATTTATTCCGGCCCGCCCCGCTCGCCTGGTGAACAATTTCGCCCTTTCCCCCGTTCCCAGTTCCCGTTCCCCGGACGTAGCAATGCGGGTGCGGCGGCGCCTCGCGTTAATGCTCCGCCGCGCGGCCTCGCTGCCGTCGCTCCCGTTCGTGGCCTCCCTCCACGCCTCCTCGATTCGCCGCGGCGTCATCCTCGTGCCGTCCCTCATCCACAGCTACTCCGCATGCGGGGACCTCGCATCCGCCAGCGCCCTGTTCGACGAATTGCCCCTACAAGAGCAGACGCTCTCCGCGCGCACGGCGCTGGCCAGCGCGTTCTCAGCCCACGGGCGGTGCCATGACGCCCTTGGCCTGTTTGCGGGGCAGGAGGAGGCCGAGATCGACGGCCAGGCGATGACGGTCCTCCTGGCGGCGTGCGCGCGGGCCCGAATGGTGGACGACGGGAGGAGGCTGTTCGCGAGGGTCAGGCAGCCCGCGCTGCAGCACTACACGTGCATGGTGGAGATGCTGGGGCGGGCCGGGGAGGTGGAAGAGGCGGAGAGATTGCTGGCGGGGATGCAGGTGCGCCCGGACAGGGTCATATGCGCGGCGCTGCTCGCCGCGTGCCGAGTGCATGGCCGCGTCGACGTCGCCGAGAGGGTGGCTGGTCTCATGCGCCGGTATGGCATCGTATGAAATCTGCGGCATGGCTACTGTTTGTGCTCGCCCAAGATCTGATCATCGTCGTGGATCTTTGTGCGTTGATCGATTTCCATTACACACGGGAAGATTGTAGTGCTTCATCATTCAGTAATTCAGAGCAGCTAGGGCTTCTGAATCGTGAAACCTTAAGTTTTGTAGAAGAGGGGCAGTTAACTTTGACTGTTCTTGGTGGCAAGGACGCAATGTGTTCTTGTACCTGCATGAAACACATAGAGTCATGGACCTTTAGTGCTGGCCTCTGCGTGGACAGATACTTTGACTGCCTAAATTTCTATGAAGGCCTTCCATCAGATTCTGATGCCCAGAATTGGAGACTGGTAGGAGTTGTGCCCATTCCCTTGTCACAGACCATAAGCTCTTCACATTAACTTGATAAAGCCAGCTCTGGGGCACAGAGAACAGCAATAGCCAATATATGATGAAATTGTGAAACACGAGTAATTGGTTGAAGACTTAAATATTCAGCCAATGCAAAAAGGATCTGATGGGACTGCATGAAACTGACAAATCATTTGTTGCCATTGTCTGATCGTGTGGACTGTGGTGAGGCATGTTTTGATTCTTCTTGTCTAGAAGCTGCTGAGTTCAGACATCTTTATGCGTGGAAAATGCACTTGGTACCATGATGGAATTGAATGGTCTCTCGTGGTCAACGCACTACTGCCAAGTGCCAATACTTATACTGGACATATGCCTGGAAGAAGAATCTCACCATCCAATTTTATTCGTTTCCATGTCTTGAGTTGACATGAAGACTGGCATCTCATTGTTGGTCTTTAGATCCTTAAGTTGACATAGAATATGGCTGTGATACCAGACAAAGTTGTGCCTAGGAAATTCAGAGATTCCAATCGAGGCATGCCTACTGAAGAAAGCGCGATTTCTTGCTTGCAACCTGGAGTAAGTTAGCATGGATACTGATACTCTACAATTGCTTGAAGGAACAGCTTAGCTATCAAATTGTCTGCTACAGTGTCCAACATTTTTGAGTAGACATGAATCCTGTCATCTCATTGGAGCTGTTCAGATAACTCAGGTATGGCTGCAAGAGAACGACTACTACAAACTTGGGCCTAGGGATTTTCGGAGATTCTGATAAATATGCTCATAACTTGAGACAATCAACTGCGTGGACAGATACTTTGACTGCCTACATGCTATGAAGTCCTTCCATCAAATTCTGATGTCCAGAATAGGAGACCGGACTATAAGCTCTTCCTACTAACTTGATGAATCAAGATTTGGTGCAGAGAGAGCAGCAATAGCCAATTATACGAGGAAGTTGTGAAACGAGTAATTGGTTGAAGAGTTAGAATTTAAGCTAATGCAAAAAGGATGTGATGGGATTCCATGAAACTGACAAATCCTTTGTTGCCATTGCCTGACTTGTGGTGAGGCATGTTTTGAATTCGTCTTGTCTAGAAGCTGCTGGGTTCAGACATCTTTTTGCGGTGGAAAATGCACTTGTTACCATATTAGAATGGAGAGAGGTCTCCTGTGTTCAACGCATTACTGCCAGTACTTAGTACCGTATGCGGGACATGCCTGGAGTAAGAATCTCATCATCCAAATTTACTCAATCAATGTACTTCTTGAGTTGACATGAAGACCGGCACCTGATTGTTGGTCTTTAGTGTAGATCCTTCAGTGGACGTTGGATATGGCTGTGAGAAGTTGTGTCTAGGAAATTCAGAGATTCTAGTAGAGACACGACGACTGAAGAAACCTCAATTGCTGCCTTGCAGCCTGGATTAATTTGGCAGGGATACTGATACGCCACAATTGCTTGGAGTAACAATCTTACCTATTCAAGTTGTCTGTTACTCAGGAATGGCTGCAAGAGAACACCACAAAATTGCGCATAGGGATATTCAGAGATTCTGATAAAGATGCTCATCACTGGAGGCAATCAACTGCAGCCTGGAACAAACCTGTCGGAGGAAAGATAGGGATGGACATGGAAGCATGATCTTGTTTGCTTTGCTGCGGCCAGGCAGCACTCCTGGGAGCCGTGCCAGGCAATTTTCTCAGGTCTCAAAGCAAACAAGCCATCCAAAGTGACTCTTTGAAGGAGGAAAATGATCGACACGTTCGATAAATCCATTATTCTGTGGTTGGCAGAGTGAACTCTTCCCCGTGTCAGGCAGGCATTCCTCCACTGACGCCGATCGCATACAGATAGAGGCCACGGAGGGAGACACCCAGGGTCAAGAGGTTGGCAGCAGCTGAAGCCGCCGAGCTCGACGGCAACTGCGGCATGTGTGGAAGAACTCGTCGCCTCGTCGCCGTGCCTTCGTACAGGTTCCAGGTACAGGTTCGACGAATGTAACAGATCAGATCCGCGTGTAGCGACGGCGTTCGCTCGACAGCTGTCTGCCAAGAGCGGCCGTTGCTTTCGGACATGTTAATGGAGCAGCATCGCGAGTGCGCGTGGTTCCAACTTCCAACTGAGCTGCCGTGCAGAGCTCCGGTTAGCGTTGCTTTCACTCTTGGTTCTATGCATGCTAATCCGCGTAGGAAAGTCCAGAAATGTGCACTTGCGTCATTTTCTATGTACTTGTCAGTGTTTTCTTCATGGATCAAAACTTCCTCTGCAGGAAAGGCGTGTGGCATTCTTCCAGTTTTTTTGTGTACAAGTCAGAAGACGGAACTGGTGAGCAGTAGTGATCAGTGTGAGTAGTCTTTGCTTCTTATATTCGGAGAGAATTAGGGCCTGTTTGGATGGCGACGGTTAGGCGCGAGCCGAAGGTGTGGCGTGACCAAGTTTGTGGCAAGATGAAGCTGTTTGGTTGCTTGCCAAAAGTTAGTTAAATTGTGACAAATCGATTGCGGCAGCTGTTTGGATGGTGACCATAAGACCTGCCACAAGTTCGGCAAATATGTTCGGCAAATGTTTGGTTCATAGCCAAACTTTGTTATAGTCACCTCATTTTATTGAAAAGGTAACCTTACCACTTCAAACATATAAGGTCACATCATAAAAAAAAGAGTACGTAGAAATTAGCATAATTATATATTTTTAAGGATCTTTCCAATATAATTCAGGAAAATAACAATTAAACAACAGTTTCCTCTCTTTAGCATATATTACAATTTCCATGGGCCCAAACGCATGTCTAAACTCACAGGCCCAAGCCCATTATCCTTTATTTTCTCTGTTTTTCTTCTCTGTCAAAACCGAAACATTATCTGCTTCGCTTCGCACACGTCGCCGGTATCGGCATCGCCAGTCTGCCGCCGCTCACCACCATTCGCGATCAAGCCAGCTCCTTCCATTCGCGCGAGAAAGATAGGTCCAGCCTCCTCCAGTTCGCCACCCTGCATCGACAACCCCTCATCTCCATGGCCTGCTCCCCGTTACTACCTTCAGCTCACCGTCTCTCCTCTAGTAGTCAGGTTGGTCAAATCCAACGGGTCCAACGGCGATTGCTCCCCTCCCCGGTACGTTGATCCGTTAGTGTTGATTTGAGATTGATTTAGTTAGGATTGAGAAGTGGATTCAGATAGATTTTTCTTCTTCTTCTTCTGAGCGGGTAGAAAGGATGGAGATTGATTTCCTGTGGAGTGCGATTTTTGGGTTGATATTTTCTCATGATCTCTGTTTCGCGCAAGGTTTCTCAGAGGCGGTGATCACATCGTGCCTTTCTTTCCGCAAGCATGGCGCGTCGAAGTGGTGGCGGACGATTCGTTCGCCAAACCATCGGCGCAAAATGCTGTGGCAAAGCTGATGGCGCACGCCTAACTTTTTGTGGCGGCCGAAGATGCGGTAGCGCAACAAACGCTGGCCTAACCCGTTGTGGCACGCCTAAGTTGCGGTGTGGCGAGTTGTGGCAGCCAAGCAAACGCCCCCTTAATAAGGGCCTGTTTGGCCTGCGCCACAGACGCACGCGCCGCAAGTGCGGCCGCGCCACCAGTGCGGCGGACGATTCGTCCGCCACACTCTTGGCGAGCGGCGGCGGCAGTTTTGAACTAGCAGTGTGTGGCGAGCGGCGGCACGCCGCGGCTGCGGCAAAAACTGTTTGGATGCACGGCGCCGCCGCAACTATGGCGCAGCGAGGTGCGGCGCGGTTTGGACGCAATCCAAACGCGCCCTAAATGCAGGTCTGAAACTAACAGAATCTTGTCAACACGAGCTCCTCATCAGAAATAAAAGGAGGGGAATCCTGCATGATAATCTAATCTCCCATACATCAAATTCACATGAAATTCATGTCCTATCTCGGGGGGGTGGGCGTCCCCAGCTGGAACCATCAGATACCGTCGGTTGCTCTCCAGCTTCATCTGGGCCACTGATTTGCCCGTTGGATCTGGTCCACCTCACCACCCGCGGGCCGCCACCTCAGCCGTCGCTGGGGCCCGCGAAATCTCCTCCACTACTGCTGCTTCTTCCTCCCCAAGCCGCCCTGCCCCCATCCTCTCCTATCGCATCATCCCCCGCTCCACCACCGCCTCCTCCTCGGCAACCCCACCTCCACCACTACCACTTCCCGCAGCGCAAAAGCAAAACCCTAGCCCAACCCGGAGATCCATGGCCCGCTTCGGCGTCGACACCCGCCCGGCCGCGGCGGCGGCGGCCAGCAGCGGCAGCACCGTCGGCGGCGGTCAGCGTCAGGGGAAAGCGCGCTGTCCTACCTCTCCCGCAGCCTGCGGGAGGACCTGCGCCTCATCCGGGCGCGGGCCGGGGAGCTGGAGACGTTCCTCAACGCGCCGGTTCCTGAGACCGAGCTCTTCGCGCGGCTCCGGCGCGCCTACACCTCCTCGGCCTCCTCGGGGCGGACGCAACTGGACCTGTCCGCGATCAGGAAGGCGTTCGAGGTCGAGGGGTGGAAGGGCGCTAGGGCGGCCAAGTGGAGGTGGGAGGAGGAGGCCGAGGAGTGGGAGCCCGTGCGGATGGTCAAGGCGCGGCTCAAGGAGCTCGAGCGGACCACGCAGGGGCAGTCCGCCAGCGACATGCTCCACAAGGTCAAGCTCAGCTTGGTGAGCTTCTCAACCCTTAATTATCCAGGCATAGTATCATTGCTGAAATTGTTCGTAACACTCTCCACATCGAATACTACTCAAAATTAGTGGAACCACGAACTGATGGTATTGATAATTTGGTTCAATTGGTAAACCTTTATGCTTGCAGTATGAAGGGAAAAGCCTATTATGGGACTCGAATTGAATCTCCTGGTGAACAAGAATTAAGAAATGCAAGAGTACATCAATTCAATTTCAAAACTTTAAGAGAACTATGAATCCTGAGAACTGCTTCCACAATAGACACTTAAAACATGCGTGATTGAACCCCATAATAGGCTTGGTGATGACAGCTACCAACTAGCTCCCAAATTATTCATTCTGATCAAATTGTTAGTCTCAGAAAGTTCTAGGACAAGAAGGTCAGGTCACATGTTTGGAACAAATTGGCCAGTAGGTGGCTTACTGTAGCTGTCAAATAGTTAAGGACACATTGCAGCTCGTGCCGTGCTGATTAATTGGACCTTGATAGCATTTGAATTGCCTCTTGTCATCTTGTGTACTGCTAGGCAGTTAGTGGTATTAATAAATTGGAGGTTGAAACTCATGAAGGTGTCTGCTGTAGTAATCTGTTGTCTTATGTTTTCTTCAGTTTTATATTTGTATACAGTATGAATGTTGACGCCTTGAATTTTGGCCAAGAAAAATCTGCAGTCCGCATTGAAGTCAATAGTCATCGAATATATTTATAATCTGGAAATCGTATATTACTAAGCCCTTGTAAATCTTCTACTGATTGAAGACATGTAGGAGCAGACTGAATTGATGTACTCTTGCATTTATTATTGCAGAAATCGATGAGCTTTGCACCTGAAGGATCTGAGGTTAGTCATATACTCATCTGGATTTACATCATATTGCACTATGTGGTCGAGGACAATAGCTTTTGGACATATGCTAGTTTTAGTTTATTGGGGTCTAGAGGCATGCTTCTTGCAACATGAATCCTTTTGCGATAGTGACCATTGCAAGATATATTCAATCTGTTTCGCCAAAAAAAAGAAGAAGGATATATTCAATCTGAACAATATTTTAAGTGCTGTTTGCATCTTGTTTCTTTTGTATGTACTATGATTATGAAATGGGCAGACTATTACCCATTTCACCATAAATATGTAATCTGGTTGGTCATTCTATGTCGCATTTTTCTGAAACACTGGTATCATTAGATTCCTTTTTCACCTTCCGTAAAAACACAGTTTATTTAGTATCGTGTAGCTATACATAGTTTTGTTTGCATTTGCACTTTTAAGATCATTTTCGCTCCTGTGCAGGAAGTTCCGCCGCTAGATTTAGGAGAACTTTTTGCTTTATTTCTAAAGCAATCTGGACCATTGTTTGACCAACTTGGTATAAAAAGAGGTAAGATGTTTAATTTTATTTCAATTTTTTATTCAATTGGAATGTTAGCCTTTGTTGAGCTAATTTTTCCCTCATGTGGTGTAGATGTGTGCGACAAGTTGGTGGAATCTCTATGCAGCAAACGCAAGGACCACCAGGCAGATAATTTTTTGTCGACAAGTGAGCCTTCGTCATTCATAAATGACCATGTTGGGGATGAACTTGACCTCAGAATAGCAAGTGTCCTACAAAGTACAGGACACCGTTATGAAGGTGGATTTTGGAATGATGGGCCAAAGTGTGACATAACTAACAAGAGGCATGTTGCCATAGTCACTACTGCCAGTCTTCCCTGGATGACTGGAACGGCTGTGAATCCTTTGTTTCGTGCTGCATACTTGTCTAAATCTTCCAAGCAAGATGTAACCTTGGTCGTGCCCTGGCTTTGCAAGTCAGATCAAGAACTTGTCTATCCCAATAGCATGACTTTTGATTCTCCAGAAGAGCAAGAAACTTATATGAGGAATTGGCTGGAGGAAAGAGTTGGTTTCAAGACGGACTTCAAAATATCGTTTTACCCTGGAAAGGTAAGGGTTCTCTTATTCTGCGCAATATTTCAACAATATCTGCATAATTTATCTTATCTTATCTCAATTTGTTTGGACTGCAGTTTCAGAAAGAAAGGAGAAGTATCATTCCTGCGGGGGATACTTCGCAGATTATACCATCAAAGGAAGCTGACATTGCGATATTAGAAGAGCCTGAGCACCTCAACTGGTACCATCATGGCAAACGGTGGACAGATAAATTCAATCATGTCGTTGGTGTCGTACATACAAACTATTTAGAGTACATCAAGAGAGAAAAGAATGGTGCTATACAAGCGTTTTTTGTTAAACATATCAACAACATGGTTGCCAGAGCTTACTGCAATAAGGTACTTTATTGTCCCCATCATTTTACTGATGTTTAATGTTTTTGCATGTGCATCATGGATATATTTATTTGAAAACCAGATTGTCGGTTGTTTATTGTATGTGGGCTGATGGTTTCATCGATGTGTAGATCTTGCGACTGTCAGGTGCTACTCAAGATCTGCCCAAGTCAATGATCTGTAATGTGCATGGTGTTAATCCCAAGTTCCTGGAAGTCGGGGAGAGAATAGCAGCACAGAGGGAATCTGGACAGCAATCCTTCTCAAAAGGAGCATATTTTCTTGGGAAGATGGTGTGGGCCAAGGGTTACAGAGAATTGATAGATTTGTTTGCGAAGCACAAGAGCGATTTGGAAGAGTTTAAGTTGGACATCTATGGAAATGGCGAAGATTCACATGAAGTGCAATCGGCTGCTAAGAAGTTGAATCTGAACCTTAACTTTCATAAAGGCCGGGACCACGCTGATGATTCTCTTCATGGGTAAAGACCAGAACCACTCAGTTAGCATTCATCGTCCTACATCTGTGGATGTGATGTCATTAATTTGAATATGTCTCTTTTATTTTCAGGTACAAGGTTTTCATAAACCCAAGCATTAGCGATGTCCTCTGCACCGCGACCGCTGAGGCGCTTGCGATGGGCAAGTTTGTCGTATGTGCGGACCACCCATCCAATGAATTCTTCAGGTCGTTCCCCAACTGCCTAACATACAAGGACTCGGAGGACTTTGTCGCCAAGGTGAAGGAAGCCATGACCCGCGACCCGCAGCCCCTCACCCCTGAGCAAAGGTACAACCTTTCATGGGAGGCCGCCACCCAGCGGTTCATGGAGCACTCGGAGCTGGACAAGTTCCTGAACAACAACACCACCGGCAGCGACGGCGCCAACACCACTGAACATGCTGCGAGTGCGAACACAAGGATGCGGAAATCAGTCTCGCTGCCCAATATGTCGGACGTGGTGGACGGCGGCCTGGCGTTCGCCCACTACTGCCTCACGGGCAATGAGCTCTTCAGACTGTCGACGGGAGCCATCCCGGGAACACTGAACTACAACAAGCAGCATAGCTCGGACCTCCACCTCCTGCCTCCACAGGTACAGAACCCCATATACGGCTGGTAGAGCACGCCACTGGCACTGTTTGTTGATTACTAGTAGTAAGTAAGGTATAGCCCTGCAGCTTGTAACACTAGAGGTGTCCTGTCTCGTGTTTTCCCTCTTGTGCCAAATGCACTACAGACCACGCTACTACGATTGTAGTGAAATTAGATGAAAGAGTAAGGCCTCTGTTTTTTGAAGGCTGCTTGCATTGATGTCCTCTGGCTCTGATCCATCATTCTCATGCTAAGCAAAGCGTTTCCAGACCAGAGTTGACGCTCGCTGTAGCTGCCTCGGACAAGAAACATGCACGCGCGTGCTACGTTACATTGCTGCATTGTTATTCTGGTCTCGCTTCCCTGCCTGGTAGTAGCTGCTACCCGCACCAAAGCAGTTGATGGTCGCAGCTGTTGGGTGCTGCTGGAGACCAACGACAGGCCAGGCCATTCCGTTGTGTTTGTAATCGCAACAAAGCTCTCGCGTGCGCGTATGGCCCTGTTCCTCCGATCCCCTGCATCGTCGTCCCGCTCGCTCATGCCTCTACCTCTCCTGCCTTTTGTTCTAGGCCGGCCGGCCATGCCCTACCGGTCACTACTGTTTGTGGTGTACTAGTAGAAATCGTAGCGGTGGTGCCATCATGATTAGCCATGGCCGTGTGGATGGAGCTTGCTTGGAATGTCTGTGTCTGGTAACATTGCGTTCCACTCGCTGATGAGGGAGGAGGGGTTCCACTCGCTGATGAGGGGTCAGTGCACGGAGAGTGCAGCAGCAGCAGCTGCGCGGGGCATGTGTTGGGTGGGCCTCACTGCCCTGCCGCTGCGGGCATCTCGTTCTCTCTCACATACGGGGCAGGCTCTGCGTGGGCCTCTCTCGCCTTCCCCTTCCTGCCACCGGACGGGCGGGCCCAGCTACGCACTAGTGGATGTGGCTGGTGCCGCTGCATTTTGCCTGTTTTACGCTGGCGATGATGATGCAACGCCTGCTGCCCTTGTGAGGACTCTGAGCTGCGTGGACCATGTGCAACTTGTGCTGCTGTTCAAAGAATTCGTTCACTGGTTGGTCTGAGGCTCTGGTTTACGGAGATTTTGTTCAAAACACACACGCACGCACACAATTTTCTGTTGTCAGCTTCGTACGTACACACACATAAACGCTAGCTTTTGAATTAGAGCAGCTGTTGTCCTAACGACAACAAATTAAGAACAGAGGGTAAAGTCTTTCAAAAAAAAAGAACAGAGGGTAAAGAAAATCCCGTAAGACATGGTATCCAGCGTCTCTCTCCTGTCACTCTCGCTCGCTATCTCCTTTCCCTTTCACATCACTCGCTCCATATTTGTGGAGACGAGCCGGATTTGCAGGGATCCTCTCGTCTCGACACAACCGCACATTTGTCTTCCATTTCCCTCCGGTTATAGATCCTGATGATCATGTAGTAGCGGCATAGCGCGTAGAGTTTTCGATTGTACCATGTTGGGTGGTGACGACGACCGCCCGGCGAGACACAAGGTCATGACGGAGGAGCCCATGATCGGGTAGAACCTAGCCATGCACCACTAGCTTAGCTAGGGCAGTAGTAGCAGCAATGAGTGGCTCCACCGGCCGATGGATGTGACGGCACGTCGTGGTTATCTTCTTCTTCTTGACCCTCGTTCAGCATAGCTGTGATGCTGTCTTTTTAATTTTACACTCACGGGCTCAAAGATTGATTGCTCACTCCTTTTTTTACCGCGACCGGCATGGCATGCAAGGGCGGCAGCGGCTGCTCTGCGATCCCATTCTTCGTTGCTTTGGCTTGACGCCTCTGTGTGAGTGTTTTCACTGTGCGGAGATTCATCCTGTCTCTGTAATTCCTGCTTCTCTGTCGACTGTCGTCCTAGACAGGAATCGTCGCTGCTGCTATGCCCCTCCTACGCCCCTCCATACCCTGCTACTGTTACTGCTCTTGCCTTTGTGTCACCACCTTTCTTGTCGCCCATGATTATTAGGGCTTTACCGAGGCGAATAACCAAGCAAAAACAAACAACAAGGCAACGAGAGGAGGACGGAAGCCGCATCATGGTCGCCATCAGCGACCGCACGCATCTCGAGGCCGCAGCTTGGAACGGATCCTCCTCCGAGCCATGCAGCTGCACACCCTTTCAAAGATGCCGGTGAATCAGTGATAGATAGCTCAAGGCGAATCGACGGTGCCAGCATTTCGTTTGAGACATGATGCCATCTCGTGCTCGGAATGTGGAATGCGAAGATCCATCTGCAAAGCTTTTCGAGGCTCGTTACGAGGTGAAGCGCTCAAAGCTTGGTGGTGGTAAAAAAAAAGCTGCATTGAGCCTCTAAAAGGGAAGGGTGCATGCCTGGCTTGAGAAGAACAAGCCTCCAAGCTTGGAGACTCGCGAATGTTGGAAGCGTAAACGAGGAGCTCTTCCTCCGGCCGGCTTAAGAATATTTTCATGTACGCAGGTCACCAGGTTATAATGGCATGCATACATACCATCTACTTGTGAGTTGTCTCATCGAGGCAAGACAACTTTTTTTCATGGTTCATTTGTCTAAGGGACACAATAAAATGTTTTCTGTTTTGCGATTGGACACAATAAAATGTTGGATTTGTCTGTAGAAAAAGCTTTGGTTGTAGGACAGTGCAAGTGAACTACAATCAGTGTCCTACATGCAAAAGTTTTGAAGTGTGTTGTAGACAAATTAGATGACTATAGTTGAAACACATACCCATGTAGTATACTACAAAATTCAGATAAAGAGAGAACCACTGGAAATCAACATCGCCGAAACTGCTAATGATGACCCTAACTCTTGATGAAGTTAGGGACTTAGGGTCATATATGTGTTCACATGCCACATGATTAATTGTCGTCCATTCTCCAAACATACGGATACGGGATTTGAAAACTGAAAATGCAACGTAGAGTACGTCATTCCTTGGCACTGTCCGGATCAGATCATGTTACGCAAAAGAGATCTCCAAGCAAAAAATGAAGACAGGTGGCAAAAGGGTCCCTGCCTCATCGCTGATCTGTGTGTGCCCCTTTGTCGAGGCCAGCACCACCCCCCATCAGATTTTAGTGGGGGCGACGCGACGCAGCCATGGAATCAACCAAGGTTGGTTGCTTGCCCCTCCTGCTAGGGTTGAGTCTTGCATTATTTTGCAAGCGGCCAAGGTCAAGATTCTCATACAGATCATGTCTGCTAGTGGGTTGGTGCCCTGCCAATTCAACACCCATGTTTGGCGCCTTTTCCATAGCAAATCCCTCTTGGCCAGGGCACCCGGCACAAACCATCTCGTTGTTCATATGCTCCTTTGTTCTGTGTTTTATATGCTAGTGCTTGGTGCTTGCTATATGGAGTAATGTTTTTCAACCACTTGATTTAGAACCACTAGCGGTGAACGCTACGACACAGGCTGGTCCAGAATAGATGATGTTTTCGATAGGAAGCTTCGGTTATTCCCAGTTCATGTCGTTTTCAGTTTGGATGAGATATTTGGCAGTGACCATTGACATGATATCATTTTCAGTTTTTTTTTCCTGATGGTATTTTGCAAATAATCTTTCTTCATTCACGATCATATGTTCTAAAGATTGACATATATATCAAAATATCATTTCAGGCAAACTAGGAAACTATCTCCATTTTTGGGGGAATTTCGTTGAGCTAAAGTTTCACGAACTAGACCCACTTGGTCATGTGAGCTATGAATATAGTCGCTCCAAGGTGTCTGGCATGACCACATTTTTATCACAACAAGTTCTAATTGAAAATTCAGTTTTTCATGTGTTAATTATTATGGAAATAATAATTTATAAAATGTTAAATAGAAAAGATTAATTATTGAATTTATGTATAATCAATATTATATGCTCCCCAAGAAGGACGTTAAATGAACCAAGATAGTGTCTACTTTGTCATTGAACTTCTAGAAGTAACGTTTCCAATCAAAAAGAGAAGTGCAAGCGTCCACAAGTGGTTAATCATATTTTTTTCTTGGATTATTGAGCCTTTCACGCATCTTGGATCTGATTAGATCATCACCTATAGTAAACAAATAAATGGCGCACGTTCACGAACAGATTTTTCTGGATCAGTTCAAGCATATATATTAATCTTACTAGATCGGTTCATGTTTCTGTTTCAACTTCCAAGCTAAAAGTGACCCTTTTTCATTTCTTAGTGTCATAAAAAAATCAGAGAAGTCGGCAATTTTCTTTTCACATTTGTTAGGATAACATCTCCTTTTCATATTTGTTGGACTGGTCAAGATTAACGCATTCACTTGTTAATTGCTATCATATCAACCTTAGAACATCTTATTGAAAGGTATACTTCCTTTAGTTTAAGGATAAAGATCCTGAATATAATGTTTTCACATTTTTACATTACTTTTGTTATATGAACTCACCATTTCCTTGCAACAGCTCAGTGGTGCAAAGACCGAGACCTTTCAACAAGAGAGACCAAACCTTCTTTTTAAGAGAACACAAGATCAAACGACAAAGATCTCGTCTTCAAAAAAGTAACAAAGACAAGGAGTGTTATTGCTACTGGCGAAAGATAGATTATCGGAAGCACGGTATGACGTAAGAGTAGGCATAGTCCTTGTGATTGTTAGTGGAAATACATAAGAACCAGGACAACCAGTTCTGTTCAATAAAAAATCGAACCTCTTGTAGGGATTATATACTAATTAAGAAATAATCCATTCAGAAAATAGAACTTCATTACTTGAAAAGGTTTTAACCGAGGAAAGACAGACTCTGCCATCTGAATGGCTTAGCTTTTGCTTTCCCTCCCTTTTTTTTATAGAAACAAAAACTACTCTACTACCCGAGTTGTGTTGTGTTACAATTTTTAACTAGTGCCCCACCATCGCCTCAAAAGCATAAACGACCACATAATTTGCAATCCAAGCTCACCTTTTCAAGGTCCAAATCGTCATCATTGTAAATGCTCTACATCACTGAGGGTATGTCATGTATGTGCATCTATGAGTATAGGAGTACATATTCATAAAAGCAGCCAAAAATATTCTAGTTTTGTGTTCATGGCGCATGAGACATTCCAATTGCTCCATACTTCTTTATGCTATCCGTATTGTCTTGCTTGAAACAACTTTAGCAGTTGCACCGGTATAAAGCTTCGCCAAAGTTGTGACAAGTGGAAAAAAAATTTGAGAATAGCTAGCACCGAAGATAAATACACATGAGTTAAACAAGAATTGCAGGTCTCCTGATTTCAGTAGAATATTCTTGTCTAATTCAGGATAAGAGCAACTAGCGCGTGATGTAGATGCTTTCAGTTAATGTAAGACAAAAAGATGGCTAAAGTGACGCTAACTAATGTGTAACCAGCATGTGGCAACTCCAAAGATGAGGAGTGGAACAAGAACATGGGTACAAATGTTTGAAACTACTTCGTATGTTCACCCAAAGATGCACAATACAACTTTTACTCCAGAAAGGTGATGCATCCTGGCTAGATAATTCTTTATGACTGGAACGCTGTAATTTTCAATATTTTACTGCAACTAGACTAGTTCAAAGTTCCTTTTGAAAATTTGTAAAATTCTTGGGTTGGAGGATTGAACATCAGAACATGCAGCGTGGTCATCTTGGAAACAAAAATCTATTTGCACTCAATGCAAAGAGAGACTTGTTTGATCTGGAAAGAATTCTTAAGTGTCTGGAGCAATAATACGATTTGTAAGAGTATCTGACGAAGCAGAATTCAACAACCAAAACATGAATTTGCTAGATACTCTAAAATAAAAAGCAGCCAATCAATTCCCATTTTGCCCTTTGTGGAGGGAATGATGGCGGTCTCGGGAGCTGCGAAGGCAGAAAAAAAAAAGAGAAAAAAGGGGAAGTAAACAAAGCAACAAGGAGGAAGAAAGCGAGAGACACACAACAGTGACACCCACCACCACTATCACAGTGAGAACACAAACCCGAAGCCCACGAGGGAAGAGGCAGCCGAGACCAGCGGGAGTGTAGAGCAGCAGAGCAGCAGCACGGCTGAGCTAGCTAGAGCACTAGCAGCTGGCGGCAAGGCCGAGTCCGGGAAGCGGACACGCGGCAACGCCGCCGCACGCCGCAACCGTGGACGCCGCCGCCGCCTTCGCCGGCGCTTGTGAGAGGCGGTCGTCTTCTATTGGCGCGAAGGCGATTCTTGCTAGCTGAAGAAGCTGACAGCTGGTCCCGCCCTGTGATGGCTGCTGCCCGTGCGCCGGCGGCGAGGGGAGGCGTAGGTGCTCCGACGGCGGCGGCGAGGAGGGGCGGCGGTCTCCGCACGAAGCAGGCCGGGCGCGCCAGCTGCCGCGGCGCCTAGAGCGAGCGAGCCAAAGCCGGCGTGTCCCTCTCGGAGTCGGAGGCGGAGCTAGGGTTTTGGCGGGGAGCGTGCTGAGGTTCTAGCTGAGCGGCGGGAGGGAAGGGTGAAGGGAGATGGCGGTGGGGGATGCGCTGCGGCGGCTGTGCGAGGAGATCGGGTGGTCCTACGCCGTCTTCTGGAAGGCCATCGGCGCCGCCGACCCAGTGTAAGCCGCCGCCGCCTCTTCGGTTCCTCTCCGTTTGTTTCATTTCGGAAATTTGTTCTTGGTGCTTAATTGAGCTCCCCCTCCTGCGTAATCTCGTAAAAATCTACACTTTATTTGTTCTTGTGCTCATTTCTCTCCGAAATTTCGAACCTTCTGTGCTAGTTTTCTTTCTTTAGTCAGTTTTTGTTTGAAAGGAACTGTCCATTTTTGATTTGGGGCTCCTTTCCCTGCTCATTCCTCTTTGAAATATTTTGGTCGGTTCGAACGTCTCCATTTTTCGTTGGTAATTTTGTGAGTTGTACTACAATGGAGTTCTTGAACTGACAATCGAAGAATTAAGAGTCGCTTTCCGCGAACATTTCTTGCAAATTTAGGACTATATCCAAAAGTTTGCTGCTGCGAACATATTGGTTTGACAATCTTGGAAGTTAGATTCCTGCGCTGGCTTCTTTGCCTTAACTGATTTTTCTCTATGTTATTAGCGTGTTCGTTCTCTCTCATTTTTGCTCGGTTCAAATGTGCAGGCATTTGGTGTGGGAGGACGGCTACTGTGGCCACACGTCATGCACTGCCGGATCTGAGCCTTCTGAAGCTCTGCCCACCGAGGTCGGGTGCTCTGCTGCTGATGGCACCACCATGTGCTCGCTCGTTAAGAAAGTTATGGCGTCGCAGGTTCATATCGTCGGAGAAGGGTACGCGTCGTAGGCTGATTTCTTGTTCTTTCATTTGTTCAGATGCAGCAATGTTCCTGGCTCTCCCATAATTTCCTTGTTAGATGCACTGTTCTTGGTTGCTCCTCTGAATCCATGGCTTGTATTCTGTCAGGACCGTGGGCCGTGCTGCTTTCACTGGCAATTATCAATGGATCGTTCATGGTACTGCCAATGGTCACGGGCTCTCATCCGAGGTACTTGCAGTACTGGAGTGCTTTCTTCTGAATTCTGGAATGATATAAATGCGAACCCAATTTCAGTTTTGTCTGGTTCCATTTTGCTGGCACCTCATTTAATGCCTTGTGGGGAAGCCTCTGCTTCAAACGTTTGTCGCTTTGTGAGCTGCTTTGATTTTGGTCTGCTCATTCTGCAAAATAAGTGGTCACCAGGATATGCTAATTGTAGAACACACACAGGTCTGCATTTATGAAAAAACAGAAAGAGTAAATGGAATATTCAATATGTTCTGCCACTTGTTTGGATCTACTTGGGAGCACTTATGTAAAACTGGAGAGAATAAATACTACTCCTATCTTTAAGTTGGATCTTGTTTTATGACATTGTTTCGGAGACCTTATACTATGTTTTCACATTCATAGGCTGCTGAAGAGATGAATAATCAGTTCAAAGCTGGTATTCAGGGTATGTAGAACTGGGAGTTGTAAATAGCTTAGTGTTTGGTGGTTGTGCTTTCTGAGCTCATTTAAAGATCTTGTTATGCAGACTATTGCGATTATTCCTGTGCTACCACGAGGGGTGCTGCAATTGGGCTCGACCGGTCTGGTAAATCAGCAAAGCTCTACTTAAGTGCTAGAGAAGTAGAGAAATCTTTGGAGTTCTTGAGGAACCACTAATCTGGAACCTTTTTTGTTGTGGTCCTGTATTTTGCATTGAGATCCCTGTATAAAGAACATAACTTTCCACACTAAAAGGTATTCGAGCTGTCGATGGTAGTAGAAGGTGGAATAAAAAGTTATCTGTTGACAATTAAGTTCATGACATTGGACAAGTAAAATTATTTAGTATGCTAATTGCAAAACATGGTATTTGTACTGGGGCACTGCAAATAGAATTCCCGTGGCAAATCAGTGGAAAAGCTTCAACTATGGTCCATGGTTCCAGAATATGGCATGCACATACATCTGCAGTGTCCTGTCTCGGGATAGGATGTCTAGAACTTATGGTGTATCAAATTTTCCCAGCATCCACTATACATCCTCTGTTGTATTCAGGACTGAGGGATTATAGTAAAGAATAGAAATAAAGAAAAAACTTGAAAGGCATCATTTATTTTGCTTCTGTGGTCTTTTTTATGTCTTTCTGCATGTTTGAAACAATTAGTCATTGTTTTGGCAGGTTATGGAAAATACAAACTTTGTCATGTATGCAAAGAAATTGTGTTCCCAACTAAACAACCGTTCGGGCATGACTGCATCTGCTTCAGTTAAAAATGCTTCAAGTCAGCATGGTCAACCACGTCCATCACATGGTGCCTTTCATGTCCAATCTGATGACCATTGCTCAAAAATCAGCAGTCGATTCCCAGTAGCATCTGAACTTCGCAGCTGTCCTGATACTGCAACTATGTCAAGTAGCACATCATCCAGTGCGTTACTGAATGCATCTTTGCTTAAGGTTGCGCAACAGGATGGCCGACTTTTTAGAGAGCATACTGTCCATGCCAAGCCTGATGTTAGGCTTGAACAACAGACATCTTATTGCGAGAGCCGATTCGGAAGTAATACACAGAGGGCTGATGTGAGCTCAGCTTTGATCTCGCCAAGTTTGACATCTGTTCAAAAACAGTCACTGTTGTTGAACAATGCTGGTCCGTTGGGACTCGATAACAATGCAGATTTATCAGCAGATTTGGCAAGAAACATCCTGTTGCAATCCATTGTGTACCGGGACTCTTCTGTACACGAAAATGCAAACGTAAATACAGCTCATGGAAGATATGAAGTGTACAATGGCAGACATGGTCCTGCAAATTTTGATTTCCTCCCTGGAGGTGGAAGAGTAGTCAGGGATACCAGCTCGTTGAGTCAAGTAACAGACCAAAGATGCCATTCCACATCAGGATCACTGCTGCAGAAACAACCTTTAGTTCTATGCAAGGTTCCCCAGCCATCTGAATTCTCCACGAAAATGGATAATCCTGAAAGAGGGCCATTTCAAGATCCTTCAGGTCCATGTTCTGTATCTGATGGTCAGGTTTCTAACAGCTTCAACACAATCCACAGTCAAGAGGATCAACTGGATAGGTCAGACCATATCTACCAAGGACAAATGATGACTGATCCTAGTGCTAATGTAACCACACAAAGAATGAAAAATGGGGATGCATGCAGGCTCCTGGAATTGCCCAACGAGAGTGTTTCCTCGTTGCCTGTGGATCCTCCTCCTGATAATGACTTGTTTGATATCTTTGGTGCTGAATTTCAGCAGTTCTCCCACAATTCGGGTGCTGATTTGGTCTCCTGGAGTGGTCCAAAGTCTCAGAATTCAGATAGAGATGTACCTGAATCGTCAATGTATTTTGAGAGATCTCCTCTTTTCAGTTCACTAGACAACGAATTTCCCTATTCTGGGAATTTCTCACTAACTGATACTGACCAATTGTTGGATGCTGTCATCTCAAACGCCAATCCAGGTGGCAAGCAGAGTCCTGATGACAGTGCTTCTTGCAAGACTTCATTGACAGACATTCCTAGCACTTCTCATCTTGGTAAAAAAGAGTTGAAACAATATGAGTCCACCGGCGTGCCCTCGGTGTTGATCAAGCATGAGTCAGCACAGATTGTTAAACAACCCTGTTTCTTTGATAAGCCTGAGGATGGTTGTCTTTCTCAAAATAATGGAGGGCACAAATCTCAAATACGGCTTTGGATTGAGAGTGGTCAGAACAGGAAATGTGAAAGCGCGTCAGCTTCTAACAGCAAGGGTCTTGATACACCAAGCAAGACGAATCGAAAGAGATCTCGGCCTGGAGAGAGTGCTAAACCACGGCCGAAGGACCGACAACTGATACAGGACCGCATCAAGGAGCTTCGTGAGCTTGTACCGAATGGAGCGAAGGTATCCTCTCACAGACGTTGATTATTTTAATTATCCAAGATGTTACTTTGCATATTTGAATTGCACTTCAGTGTAGCAAACGTGCGGTAACAATTGTCATCTAATATTCTGTGTCAGCAGTGTAGCATTGATGCTTTATTGGAGAAGACAGTTAAGCACATGCTTTTCTTGCAAAGTGTGACGAAGCATGCGGATAAGCTCAAGAACTCTACTGAATCGAAGGTAAGCAAATGCCTATTAGTCGGTTATGACAAGGACGTGTGTTATAACTTGCTGTATGAGGTGGATAAGTAAATTATTAGTTTTGTGCCAGTGAAAAAAAAATCACTGTTTAACTTAAATCTCCTTAATTCAAAATCATCCTGACATTATCAAGTGTCTTCGTCTAGCAGATACTTGGTGGCGAGAATGGACCCCTTTGGAAAGACTACTTTGAAGGTGGGGCAACCTGGGCGTTTGAAGTTGGTTCTCAGTCTATGACATGCCCAATCATCGTTGAGGATCTGGACCGACCTCGTCAGATGCTTGTAGAGGTAACTGACTCATGTCGACATCTTGCTTTATATAGTGGTTCACCAAAAACATTTGTAATCAAATATGAATGTGCTGACATGACTCTGCAGATGCTTTGTGAGGATAGAGGCATCTTCTTGGAGATAGCTGATTTTATCAAAGGACTTGGATTGACAATCTTGAGGGGTGTAATGGAAGTGCGGAAAAATAAAATCTGGGCACGTTTTACTGTTGAGGTAATATAGCTAAATTTATGCTTTCTGGGATTGCAAAATGTAAAGTAACATAAAGATATAATTACATCACCAGAGCTGCTTTTAGCGGATTTACGTTTCTGCTGATCATCAAATCCCTTATTGACACCAATTGACTGTTCATGCAGGCGAACCGGGACGTAACCAGAATGGAAATCTTTCTATCACTTGTGCGCTTATTGGAACCAAACTGTGATGGCAGTGGGGCAGCAGAGAATGCAAACAACGTGAACATGCCACTTGGTTTGGTGCACCAACCTGTCATCCCAGCAACAGGTCGCATCCAGTGAGGAGTAGAACAAACCTTTGAGCATTTTCCAAGCGCCACGAGCACAAGTGCTAAGAGCAGGAGTTCAGCTCATTTCTGCGATGACTAGCATTCCCCATATGCCAGTGCACCACCTGCTTTCCTGTGACAACCTAATCTGGGCATGGATGACCCTTAAGGCCCCACCGATGAGATCCTTTGAAGATGATGACAGACACTAGGCAGCGTTTTGTCTGTACAATCTTGTTAGCGTTGTTTTCTAGTATATTAGTGGATTTTTTTGTACTGGTATTCAGAATGGAAAGTCTTGGTTCATTTGTTTCACACAAAAGAATGGAAAACCTCCTTGGTAAGCCTTGGCTCATATCTGAGCCAGAAATCTTGCACATGTCGTTCTGATGACCGAGTACAAAAAACTTCTGAAAAGCTACATATTAGTGTTACTGTAAGATCAGTTTCTGACCTTATCAGATTTCTGGGTTGCTCGTTGTTGCCCACCGACACCGATCAGAGGTTGATCTTCTTCCTTGAGACATTATTGCCCCCCCTCCATTTCCTCTTGAACTTCCTGAATCTTGTTTGTAGCAGACACACCTTGTTTTCCTTTCCAGTTTGTAAGCAGTAGAGACAAATTAGGTTATAAACAGATAGTTCATTACAGATTTACAGTAACCAAAAGCAATACACAATTACTGAACAATCAATTCCATATACTTCCAAGTTTCAAATCAATATACCCATTCCAATATTCTATACCCCCCAATACCTATGGTCTAAATATGAAATCTTGTACAATGTTTGGGTAAATACTAGTCTAGTTAACTATCCTATATACCTATGTGCATTGCCCCATGATCCCATCTTTACATTCCCAAAACCTATGGGCCGCCAAGCTTAACTGCTGCTTATATAAGCATGTTTAGGCTTGAACCCTTTATTTCTATACAAGCCCTAAATGGATTAATTGACTGAAGAGATGGATTAACTAGGATGATGGACTGGTCTGCTACTACGCCACGAAGTCCCGCATCAGCTGAGCGGCGAAGGACTTGGTGCTCTGCATGTTCGTCATGTCGTAGCCGCCGCCGGCGCTGTCGCTGGAGACGGTGCTGCCGCCCATGAGGAACGACGCCGTCGACTGGTCCGCGGCGGCGCCGCCGGCGCCGGCGCCGTGCGGGAGGCCGAGCGTGAGCGAGACGCCGCCGTTGTTCCCGGCGAACGCGAAGGGCTCCGAGGTGAACTGCCCGTACGCCTGCGCCTGGTGCGCCGCGAACAGCGAGTACCCGCCGTGATCCTGGTGGTGGTGCTGCTGCTGCTCCGTCGACCTCGCGCCGCCGCCCTCCATGAACTTCATGAGCAGCTCCCGGTGGCTCACCTCCTCGTGCTGCTGCCTCGCCGCGGCGGCGGCCTGCGCGTGCAGCGCGGCCATGTCGTGCGCGTGGTGGTGGTGGTGGAACGACGTCGGCTCGTCTCCTCCCCTCGCCTTCTTGAGCCGACGGTGCATGGCGCCGGCGTCGTCATCCCCGTCCTCGTCGCCGTCGTCGTCGTAGAACCCGGCGTGCGCCGCCGCCTGCTGGTCACCAGCGAGCTCGAGCAGGGTGGAGCCGCCATGGACGCCCTTCCTGGACGCGCTGTTCTCCAGGCATGCCGCAGCTTTGGACATGTCCGTTCGCGGCGTCACGTCGCCGCCGTTGTCGTCCACGTTGCCGCTCTTGCTCCCGGCGCCGGACTTGCCCTCGTCGTTGCCAGCGGCGGCGGCGGCGTCCCGGTCCTTGGTCTCCTCCAGGTACATCTCCTCCACCATCGGCTTCCACAGCCGCACCCTCGCGTTGATGAACCAGTTGGACACCTGAAAAACCCAAAAAGATTTCACAGTTTTACACCGCCATTGTAACAGTGAAAATCAAGCAAAAAAAAAAAGAACATGTAGAAAACAAGTTAATTTCACACTCACCTGGCTCCTGGTGAGGCCCGTTTGCTTGGCGAGCATGATCTTGTCCGAATCCTTGGGGTATCTGCATGACAACACGGGGATCCATGAGGACCAATCAGAGGCGGACGCGAGCGTACGCCAGTTTGGGCGCGCAAACATAAAGGCGGTGGCTGGCGTGTTCGCTCGCACACATGCAAAGCATGCATGGGCGTGATGGAAGCAAAGAGCCAAAGACCTAGCAATGGAGTAGAAGGGGCTTGCAGGCCCTACGTGTCCACCTCTCGTACGACCGGAGAGTACAAGAGTACTATGAGCTCATGATCAACTATTGTCAATGCATGGCTGTGACTGACGTGCAATCATACCAACTGATTTGGCATGTGAGATGTGTGATAAACAACGAATTAAGTATAAACTTGTTACTGTATGAATGCAAGAACATGTGTAGTGTACACTAGTTAATACTTACGGATGCAGGAAGTGCTCGAAGAGCCATGCGCGGAGGATGGAGACGGAGCGCTCGGGGAGGCCGCGCTGCGGGCGCCACGCGCCGCCCTGCATCATGCCGAGCTGCTGCAGCGCGCGCTGCTGCCGGAGCTGGTGGTCGATGAAGCGCAGCCGGGAGCCCACGTTGCGGCCGCCGCCGGCCGCGTCGGCGTCCTCGCCGAGCGCCCGGCTCGCCGCGCGCACCTGCGCCGCGATGGCGTCGCGGAGGCACCGGAACTGCCGCGAGATGGTGCGCAGCGCCAGCGCCGTGTACGTCCGCGCCGACCCGGCGCCCGCTGCCGCCTCGAACGACGACGACACCGCCTGCATCTGCCCGTGGTACTGCCGGTAACGCTGCTCCACCTGCACCCAGTCACCGGTCACCACACCAACAGTCAGTCAGTCAGTTAATCAAACCATATATTGACCGCTAGCTCCTTCCTGCCCGTAATTAACTACTATCTATATGCATCAGCTGATGAATATTAGTTGTTGGCTGATTAGTGATGATCCAACCAACAAAACAGTTCGTTAACAAACTGCATCAATGCTGATCGATCGGTGCAATCACAACGTACGGCAACCACTCCTGCCTGAATATATTTATTTTTCGGAGGTGATAGGATAGCTATAGAGAGAGATGTCATATCCAGCGATCTTTTGTACTAATCAGTAGCTTATAGTACAGTGTACTCTCATATGAAGCTGGCTAGTGCAGACAAAAAGAGACACGCATTTGATCAGGCAACGAATTCAAGCTTGCTTGTACTGGCGTCGACAAAGGACAGCCGAGAGAATGGCACTAATTCATTAATCATTTGTAAATGCATGGATGGATGGATGGGTGCCGCCACTCATGCATGATCTTGTCTGAAAGATATGGGTTAAAAAAGCCTCCACTTGGTGTATTAATTCCATCAAGTGAAATATAAGAGGATATACCAGTTTTCATTGCCACTTGTGAGTTTCATATATTCTTATATACCTCCCTTGCACTACTTTATTCCTATTATTTGCACTTTAATAATGCCATAATTCGTCTTTTATAGCTATATACCCCTTGCTTCCTACCCTCTGGACAATAAATACAGAAAAAAGAAAAGAAAAGTGGGGCAGTAGAAATGGTGATGAGGTGTTTTAGGAACCTAACGATAAGCACCGCAGGGAATTCTCTACATGATATTTGTTTCTTAACAGTTAAAAGAGGTGCAATAATTGATATGGTGAGTGCTATAGCTAGGTGATACAACATGTTTGATGTATGAGAAGGATTTGAAGTGGGGAAAAGTTTAGGAATATCCAGCAAATTAAAGTCAGACACTGTTCCAACAACTTGTGTCACTCATCTTTCAGAAAAAGAAACAACAAAACAAAGATAAGGGAAAAACAATTGGCTCGTAGCCTTTAAATAACAGTGTCCAAAACTGTAGAGGCAACGAAACAGCAAAAACATGAGCAAATATCTCTCCTTACCAGATTGAGAGGCAAGATCAAATTTCCACAGGGAAAAAAAACCGAATTTATCATGAAAATTAACAGCAATCAAAAGCAATATTTTTTTCTTAGAAAGTAGTTTCTGAAACAAGAGAGAATGATCATGTGAAATAATCAAAACTCATAGGATTATATTACTGACCTCGTCAAGCATGTTGATAAGCTTGCTCTTCTTCATCTGCAGCTCCTGCCGCTCCGCCGTTGACATCTCCGGCGCGCCACCGCTCTTTGCCCCGCTGCCGCCATCCTCCGTGCCGCCACCGGACACGCCCTCCGAGTCCTCTTTCTTCTTCACCGCCGCCGCGCTCTTCGCCGCGGCCGCCTTGGCGTCCTCCACGCCCTTGCTGACGCTCACCACCTCGTCGAGCAGCTCCTGCGCCGCCTTCAGGTACTTGGAGTTCATCACCATCTGCCCCTGCGACGTCGCCGCCGACGCCCCCAGGTACTTGCCCTCGTCGCCGGCGACCGCCGCCACCGTGACCGGCGGCGCCTCGCGGGACGACAGGCTGAGGACGGTGCCCGGAGTCTGCTGCGGCGGCGACATGTCGGCCGCGCCGCCGGTCGTGGCCGGAGTCCACAGGTTGTACCCCGACGGCTGCCCCTGGAGAGGGATGCCGACGAAGTGCTGCGCCGCCGACGGCGACTGCTGCTGGTGGTGGCCGCCGAACGACGCCGGCGTCATGGTGCTCACCGCCGAGTTGAGGAGCATCATGTTGGCCCCGGCCGGCGCCGGCGTACTCGCGTCGGCGTAGCCGCCGTAGCTCGGGTTCAGGAGGTACAGTGTCTGCAGGCTGTCGGTGCCGGCCTGGATGTCCGTGCCGGCGCCGCCGTGGTAGTATGCCGCCATCGTGATCGCCGACACGTATGGATCGACGGCAAAACCTTGGCTATGTGTCTATGTGCACCGAAATTCTTCTCAAACAACTTCAGTGCAAGATCACAATCTTGTTCTTCCTTTGCCTGTCAAGAAGAGCCTAGAGATCAAGATATAAGAACAAGAAACGAAAGTAAACTAAACAAGACTTAAAAAAAGTACCAGAGCAGGATGATACAGTGAATTGAGAGGTAAAACTGGATCCATGAAAGAGAACTTTAGAAGAAGAGGGGAGAGAGGTGGAGAGATGCAGGGTGCATGTGTGTATGCATGGAAGAGAAGAGGAAGAACACTGATGCGAGAAGGGTACTGGCTCTATTTCTAAGCTAGACAAGATGAGATAGGATGATGAGAGAGATGTGGAATAGGCATCAGTATCACAACAAGTATATATAAATAAGAAAAAGTCAGGCATCCATCTTCATCAGGTGATTTAACAAAGAAACGGTGCACAGATGTCAACACAAGCTGGCGCGCGCATCACTAATAAGCTGCTTGCTCATCATGCATCTCTCTCTATCCATCTATTTCTCTATGTTACCTCAAGAACTGATGCAGCTCATGAGCTCTTGCACGTGCTGTCTCTTGCGCATAAGAAATAACATGGCTGCGTCTCTCTCTCTCTCTCAATCCCTCTGACTTTTGCAAGCTATAGAGAGAGAAGGCAGCAGCTAGAAAGAGGCAGGAGGAAAGGGAAGAGGAGCAGGAAGAAGAGTGATGTAAGAGTACCAAGGTATCAAGAGCATGAGATCACTCATGTCAGTGTTCAGTACCTGCAAGTTCCTTTCCCTTTTGCTCTCTACAGAAGACACCGGCCTATATATCTTTCCTTGTTCTCTCTCATCTCGAGCTGAAAGGGAAAAGATGAGAGAGAGAGAGAGAGAGAGAGAGAGAGGAGGAGAGGGAGACCGGCCAATTAGTTAAGTCTTTAAGAGAGAGAAAATGAAAGGGCTGGGGCAGTGGAGGAGGGAGGATACCCACCTCCCACTTCCATTATCCTCTCACAACCCCCACACACCTTTTCCCCCACTTCCTCTTTTATTTTCTCTCTAGATTTCTAGCTACCTAGAAGATTTTTTTCCCTCTCATCAAGCATCTTAGGTGTGCAGCCCCATCGGTACAGTTTTGGCCTTGGATGACTAGTTTGAGCAAACAAGACAATCACAAAAGTAGGGGTGAGTACTTGCAACCCCAATTTTTTATAGATGGCTTTAATGCACTGTTAGAAAGGTAAGAAACTTTGCAAACATAACCTGTTTTTTACCAGCAAATTTATATATGGTGAGATACGCTCTACTGTTTTTTTGCGAGATTAATTAAAATATGTACTGTGTAGAATCTAACAAATTCTTGTGTTACAAAAAGGTCCTGAATCCGAGTGTATTTCTCATAATATAAAAAACTATCTATGTAATGATCCAGAATCATTTCAAGGAAATTTGGTCAAACCGAAGAAGAAACATCAAGGTTCATGTGACTTGGCATGCTTTTTTCTCCTCATCATCATATATGCACGGTGTTGCACAGAGCCGCCATTTGTAGTACTGCTTGCAGGGATCCTCCTGTGAGAGCGTGCTCGGCAGATCAGAGATGGACCGGCCGGAAAAGGTTGCTGGAGATAGGGATATCTCTCTCGTGTACTATTGGCACAAGGGGCGTGTACGTCGTAGGCCATAGGGCACATGAATTGAGATAGATATGGTGAGAGAACACTGCCCTGACACAAAGTGTGTCAGAAGAACTAGGAAATGTCCACGTCTGAGACCTAGCCATGGATGTCACTTTTTTCCCCTCTTGTTTTCCTTTTTGGAAGCTGCTGTCTTGGTCCGGATTTTTAATACACACAACTTGTACTATACAAAACTTGTACAAGTGTGTGTGAGCTATGGTTCTGATGCTCCTTTTCCTTTCCCTTTTCCCCCTCTCACTCTCCAAGCGCGGTCTTCTTCTGGGCATGTAGGATGTGTCTTCTTTGTTTTGTTAGGGCATTTGTTTATGCACTGGTCTATTTCACATCTTAATCTCCCTGCCAAGTGAGCTAGACTGCATGACAGTCTTGTCTTTGAAGTGTGACTAATAATTAAATATTGTTGATGTTTTCTTTCACTCGCTTTTGTTTCGATGTTGCGCTGCATGGCTTTGGTAGTAAAGTGATTGAAAGCTCAGGAATATCCAAACCAGTTGCTCGCATCGCAATGAATTGATTGTTATTCCAGAAGAAGGATTATATTCATTTTCACCTAGCACATCATAAAACTTTTTAGGATGCGTTCAGCCATTTTTTCAGTCTGATTGCTTACTTGATTCCAAACCAATTATATGCGTATATGTTCCAATGATGCTGGGTAAAGTTATTTTGATAAATGAGCCAAATATGTGTATTAATCGTCATGAAACAAGCTACCTACTTTGTGCTAGTGCATAAATGTTGATACATCAATTTACATGTGATGTGGATCTATTTTGACAACTGTTATATGTATATATATATGTCCCATGGTGACTACATGATAAGAAACATAGCATCCTGAAAAGGTTGGTTTTGTCAGAAAATGATGTTCAATATATAAACATATGATTTCTACATGCAGTCACGAGAAAAAGAGAGGGTTGTTATTGTCAGTGTTGACAGTCATCCCTATCACTCTTATGCATGACATTACCTACGAAGTTAGTCATAGTCTATCAATTTGACCTGTTGACATATATGTACACCACCACATCCATTACAAAACTTAAGCATCTAGCTACAATAACAGTGAAGATTGCTCATTATTTTCGTTGTGCATTTCATCCTGGTTTGCAGTTGTACACAGATAACTAAACTTCGATGGCACATCAGATGCATCCATAATCCACATTATGATGGGTACATGCATATAAGAACATTCTTGCACTATATTTAGCGACGTTAAGCTTATTGGAGTAGATTGATGTTGAAATTTCGTTGAAAGACAAAAAAGGGATACAAAAGCAATGGAGGTGAAAAGGGCATACAACCATGCATGAAAATGATGTAAGTGACTTTTGAAGTAGTATTTTATTTGTGAATAAGGATGTATCAACTTGAATACATTAATATTGCGTTTAAGAAATGAAGTGTCTCCCTATAACTTTAAATGTGCACACAAAATGTTTACTTCAATAGTAAATGTTTATTTTTTTTCATACTGATTGATTCTCAATTTAATTTCTAAGGAAAAATTATATTACCTCTACTAACATGTATATGTAGCTCATATCTACTCATGTATCAAAACACGCCTCTGAAATTTTCATTCGACTTGCAACATATGAAATTATTAATGCATTTAGTAATGATTTACAAGATTAAACCGTACCTCGCATTTTTTGTATTGTGAACATGATCTTACCATTGGATGCTACCAAAGTTTGAAGCTATATAGAACAAGTCAAGAATGGAGGGAATCAAAATGGGGCCCCCCTCTACACGATAGCGTGTAGAAATTTGGTGCGCATTATCGCTTTGCTTGGTGCATATTCTTCTTGAAAACCCTCTCTTATACGCAACCCACACATCTGATTTGTTGATATTTGTTTGTCTGGAGTTTCAGCCACATAACCTCGATCTCTTTTCCTTTTCCACTTCCACTATATGGTGAAGCCCCTAGCATATTGTTCCCTTTCCATCTTTTCCATGCGTACTTTTTATCGTCTTGCTCTCTTGCGCTACTAGATGTATTCTCTATTGACTTGCATGCGTCTCTATCAATTTGTTGGTGTGGTTGTCGCGACATAGTAATATATTAGACCAACATGCCAATTTTACTTATCACTAAAATAAGTTATGAAATTGTGTAGAACAAGAATATATAATTCTATTCTCAATATATATTTTCCTTTTTTTGCGGCGACTCAATATATATTTTCGGTGGAAGAATATAATTGGCATTTTTTTATCATGTGGGGTGATTGTATGAATGTACTATGTGATAACAAAAAAAAAAAATCTAGCATCGACAATATTTGACTAGAAAATCATAGAATCAAATACCCGTAGTACTATGAAACTAGACTCGAATCTTGGACAAATTATTCGCCCTTCGAGAGTGGGAAATGTGTATACGAAAGAAAGATAATACCCGTACTTGCTGTACCAATTAAGAGACACGCGACGACGCAATTTGCACCAAAAAATCTCGCTCCACAGGAGTGCGTGCACGCCCTCCGCATGGGGCCGTAACGCTGACACGTCGCTGCATTCCGAACCGCACCTGCCTCCACCTGCTCAAACCCACTGACAGGTGGTTCCGAAAATCCACTTGGCCCCACACGTCATGAGAAAAGCACCAACCCGGCCGCTCCGGTTGGGGCCTTCCCCACGTGCCAACCACCCTGACGGAGCCGCGCACCCGCGCCGGGCCCACCGAGCCACTCCCATTTACATCGTTCACACGGGGCCCCGGGGACACGTGTCGAGGCTTTCCCGCTCCGAGGCGCGAGAGCGAGCGCGACGCACCATCCCCGCCCGCAGTGCGCGCTGTTCGGCGCTGCCGCACGGGATCGATCGCTAGGAGGATGCGGTGCGGAGGCCGCCGCGGGGCCCGGCCCGTCGCCGTCGGCAGGCCCACGCCGACGGGGAAAAGGTCAAGGCCCAGGCCAACCGGTGCTCGGCAGCTCAGGGCGGGACGGGGCGTCGCTGTCGTGCGATGGGCCAGGATGCCACTTTCCTCGTTGGCGGGTTCCGCTGCCTGGCCCACCGGTAAGGAATATGTGCGGGGCCCGCGGGGGAACCGGCTGCGTGGAGCTTGTCTCGCGCCGTTGCCATTTGCCGTCTCTTTTCTTTCTTTTTTTTTTCTCTTTCCACTGTGGGGGCTGGGCTGATCTGGTGCGGCGGCTCGGATCGGCGTGCGGTGTGGCCGCGCTCGTGCGGCGGTGGCGTGTCGGCAGGTGAGGGAGGCGCCGGGCGTGGGCTTGCTCCGCCGTTGTCGGGGCCGCGTGCGCCTACACCTTCGCTCCCTGGTCCGCGCTGTTTCAAAATCGAAATCAGAGCCAGGTTTTCCGAGGGGAGAATTCATGTTTCGACGTAAGAATATTTCGATCATATATACTGTCTTGTAGCTAGTTGTGAGTCTACCGCGAGTCTTACTTGTTTACCTTTCCTCTAATTCAGTACTCTACGTATGGGTTGCAGCTTTTGATGATGATATATACCTGGCTATTTTGAAAAGAAAAGAAAACGCTCTGGGTGTGGTTCAGATTTCCGTTAGGTCTAAAGAATCACTTTCACTCATTATAACAAATCTCTAAGTCAAGATCGCTGTGGTTGAACATCAACCATATACACCTCAGAGAACAACTTTGAACGTTCACTTTGTTTCATATATATATCTAGAATTTTCTCACGCGAGTAAAGTAATTCCATTGGATTCCAGTTACTACTATAGCTTTTAAAAAGATCGTTTAGACTATCCTAACCAAGTTATGTGATGATTCATGTCGTCTAGAAAAAAGTTCTACTACAGTGTTCTCCGATTGTTTAGTGCAGTCACTTTAGCCACGATATGTGATGCAACACAATTTGACATATGCATACAACACCGGCCACTAACAGATGAACAGTACCGTTCCCTTGATCGACACAGTGACGATGCACAGGGCCAATGATTTGATCAGTCTTTTAAAATCAAAGGAAAACTTAACCCGGCCGCCATGCTCTTTTGGTTTTTTGTTCACTTCGATCTCTTTCTTGCATGTCGCGCTCCACATCTTTTTCGACTAGTTCGCTCGCACCCAAGGAGAAAGCAGGGCCGGCTTCACCGTCACTTTGTGGACATTTTTCAAGCGACAAGCTTCCCGTTTCAGATGTTCCTTGAACTGGCGAGCTCATTACATGCATGTCATCATCACAATCAAGGCCGTTGTTGCAGTAATTTTTTTTTTATCTAAACGAGTCAGATTTGCTACATCACAGTGATCAAGTGATCGATTTTTAAAAATGTGATCGATTTTTAAAAAGAAAATTGTAATATATATTTCCCAGTTAATATCCTATTTACCTTGTAAAGATTTATGTTCTTTGTAGAAGATTTATGTTGTGACCTTGGTTTCTCGTTATGGTGGCAACAAGAGTCAGTAGGAGGGCCTTGTGGTGGTTAAGGATATATTATATAGTTCACCACAGCTAGCTTGGAGCTGTTGGAGGGGTAAAAGAAGAACGATTGTGGGCTGCAAAGTGTCACTATATTAGCATAATACATGGATCGATGGTGAGAGGGTGGTAGTGATCGATCCCATTACTAAAGGGCTTAACATTTACTATCTAATTTGCTCTTGGTCAACATACTGCCTCCGGTTTATTATGTTGATGTCGGTAAAATAAAACCAGATGGAGTACTTATAAAATGTTATCGAGGTGGCGATCACAGTTTGTTTACAGTGTCTCTAGCGATTGTTAACAGAATGGCAGCGACCCCTTTTGTAAAGAAAATAGCATACACTCAGATTCAGGTCCTTCATACTGTCAGTTTACACTTCAACTAATGTGGAACTCATATCGGAATGACAAGTTATTGTGCCCGTATATCCCGTGCAGGATATCTAGATTTCACACACAGCAAGCAGGATGATGAAAGATCAGTGAGGTAGGCAGAGACAGCTGAAGATAGCGGAGGTGACACAGGGAGATAAAAGGTGGTTACTAACTCTGAAGTTGCCCGGCCTCCATATATAGGAAGCTAGCAATAATTGCACGTTTCAGAAGTATTGTTTGACTGTTTCATCAATAATAGGCTTGTCTGAAATAAGAAGATATATATAAAGCTAATGTGAAATGCAACTTTAGCCATTAATCCTTAATTTGGAATTCTGTTTGCACTACCTGTTTATTTGATTTAATACATATACAGATATTGCTATAAATTCACTAAATTTTCAATCCATGAGATTGGCTTTGGTGGGTGGCGACGTGATCCTTCCTAGCTAACCCTAAGACCCCACAGCCCGCACCTGTCGATGGCTTTGACGCCCCTGCACCGACTTGACAAGCTTTGTGTAGTTTAAAGTGCATGCACCCATTATTAATTGTTTGGCGCACCTAGCATGCAGCTAGTAGGTTTGAGATGATCGGCGTTCGAGGGTCTAATCAGCAGATCTCCCTGTTTGCTTAGTTGCCGAGATCAGGTGAAATAATGTGCTCCGGATGTGACGAGAGATTTTCTACCTGCTGCACTCGTGCGCCTCTGTAAAGCTGCTGGTGATAGAAAACTGTCAGAGATAAAGTTTATGCAGGTCTTTCATGTCCCCAGCGACTAATAATATTATTCCTCTTTGCCTTTTTCGTTGTCGTTCTTTTCCGCGGCAGAATGTTTACTCATAGCACACTGTTATATACATGCAACAACAATTCATTATTACGGACTTATGAAACTACAGTTCATGGACTTGATATGCATTCGAGAAAATTAATGATAAAAGTTTGAAGAGTGAGCTGAGAAAGAACTAATCATTTGAAAACAGAGGTGAGTAATTAACGATTTGTGTGTGTGAGCGTGAAAGAACTCTATGTTTTGATTGTTGATGTTGTCCTCCAGTACTGTTAAGACGTTTGAAGGGACATCATGACAAGTGTTTTCCTAAGGGGCACCGGCAATATCTGCATGTGGTCATCGAGGTTGCACGAGTTAACTTATCAAAAGTCCGGGTTCAAACAGAAATAGAGGACAGGGACCTCCCGGCTCCAGGTCTGGGTTAAGGTTATCTGATTGGACCCAAGGCAACGATGAATCAAGACGAGAGAGAGAGAGAGTTGATTAATGTACATTTAAAACTCTAGGCCCCCATATGCAATGCAAGACTAGATATAGCATAGCGAGTTGATTAATGTACATTTAAAACTCTAGGTTAGTTATTTTGTGCATGGATCCTAGCTTGCTCCATGAGCAAATCCTTTCAATTATAAGTAAAATTTTAATTCAATCGGGTAAAATGTAAAACTAAACTAGCACCATTTACTGAAAGCCAGAAAACATCCGTTTTTTAGCTATCCTTTGTTCCATTTATTCAAAGATGTAGATATCCACATCTGTAAATATAAATGGAACAAATGATGAATTCATAAAATTCAACAAGAAGGAGATGGATATGAAAGCTGGTGGTCTCGTGTAGATTCTGTCTACCATCACACAGTGCGACGTTGTTCGGCAGTGAGAGCAACGTGACATGTCTATGTCCCCCACGAGATCCAGATTATTTGATCAGGGTAGCTGAAGGAAGCCATATAGATAAATAAGAAATGAAGTGCACTCACAGTGACGGTGCACTTCGGATGATCTTGTAATTGGCCTGTGTTTGTCGACGTGACTGCACATATCTGAATCTTGAACAATCGATGAATCATTACTGTAGAAGGGTATACGTAGTAGGACATCTTTTGTATGTACATAATTCATTAATACTTTTTTTTATTTGTTGGTCTCCTAGCACTGTTTTGTTCAATCTTTCTACAATTACCGACATACGTATTAATTTTCTCGTGTGTTGACATGTCCCCTTTCGTGTTTGCTCATGCGTCTACTTCCAAACAGTGCGTAGAACTATCTATTCATACGTACATTGAATGTTCCAACTTTCTTCAGGTCAGGACCATTGCGAAGCTGAAGATGTAGCATTCTCGGTAGATTACACAACACTGAACAACTCAGTAGCAGCACAAGTGCCCAAGCACCACATACATATCTCCAACTGTTCGTAAAAAGAAAAAAAGAAAAAGAAAAAACTCCCAATAATCTGGTTTGGGGTCTCCCAAAAATTGTTCACCCCAAAGCTTAAGCTGATGAGGAAAAATGTGGGCAATTCACTTATGGTTCAATAAGCCATAGTTCACCTGGAATGTCGATTTTGGCTTCTGACACTCATGGTTCGGTTCGAACGTGTAAGGTTAGCACTTTCCTCCCCACGGTCTGCGGTTGGAGCATGTTGCGGGTGCTCTTAGTGGATCCAGAACGTATTGGATTTTAGGAATTGTTGGAGGCACGGGAGATCAATTTAGGCTATCTCCAACGGTGGAGGTGACCCAAACCCATCCTAGGTGTCCATTTTCTTCAACATAGAACCCCAAAAATCTTGCATCTCCAAAGGAATACCCAAAAACAGCCTACCTTCTCCTTCCTCGCCTCCGACCCGGTCGCGCCGCTCCGGCGCCGGCGCCGCCGCCGCCCCGCGCCGCAAATGTCATCGGAATTCCTATTCCACGAACTCGAAGCCAAAAGCCGGGGGGAGAAAAATCCCACAGGGAGGAACTCCAGGAAGCTTACATAGGGAGAGGGGAGGGGAGCGGGCAGCGACGCCGGATGAAGGAGTCCACGAGCGGGAGCCACCGCGGCGTGGCGGCCACAAGCGAGCTCACGAGCAGCCGCTGCATGACGCCGCCGCGGGAGAGTGGAGAGCAAGAGGGGGCGCTAGGGTTCCGCGGCCGCCCTCCGGCCCGCGGACGCGGGTCTCCGCTTCGTCGCTGCCACCGCGCCGCCCTGCGCCGCCGCTCCGCCACGCCCGCGCCGACGCGCCCCCGCTCCGCCGTGCCGCCCTGCTCCGCTCAGATGGGAAAGCGACAAGGAGAGGAGGAGAGAGAAGAACGAGAGAGCGCTGCGTCGCGCGGCGTGGAGGACGCATTTGTGCGTCACGGCATCGACGAGGAGAAAAATGGGTAGGACCTTTGGGTGCTCCGTTGGAGAGGTGTTTTCTGTTTTTGAGGATCCATTTTTGGTATTATGTGGAGAATGGGGCATCCGTTGGAGATAGTCTTAGCTACGTTGATTGCTGGTTTGGATTCGTCAAAATATTGGGCATGCATTTTTTAAAATGTTGGAAGACGGTTTTTGATTTTCAAACCCAAATTTCAGTTTAGGGAAGGTGTATTGGAAATTCTTAGCACCTCTTAGATGGAAAAATCGCAAGCCTTGGAGCAAAAAGTGATGTACATTTACCTTTTGAAAGAGAGAGGTTGCTAAGAATTACAATGACGGCGGACTGATCAATGACGCAACATGGTGCGTCATGATTTGAGATAATTATGCGTCGCACTTGAGAGTAATTATGGCCATGAAAGCAACTTGGGAGTGCATGGTTAATTAGCTAATGTTTAGCATCACGGTTAAATTTCTCTCTCCCTCAAGGAAAAGTCGTTCAAGTGTTGCCTCTCTCTCTCTCTCTCTCTCTCTCTCTCTGCTTGTGTATTTGAGATGAAGCTTGGAGTCGATCGGAGAAGGACGTGTCGTGTCGTGTCGAGGTTGTGTTGGGATGTGAATGGAATCGCGCAATGATCATAGGGCGCAGGTTAGGCTCGTGGGGAGAAACGATAGGGTAGTCGAAATGACCCTAGTTCTTGTATCGTTTGAGACGACGGGCCAATTAACACCTGATCATCCGAAGCATTGCTACAGCCATCGTTTTCTTTCTTTTTTGCGAAAAGAAAGCCATTATTATCTATTTTGCAGACTATGATCTTAACTGTTCCTGCTATATAAAAACATTGTCTCCACTTGTCAAGAATTTATTATGCAGTCCCATCGATTGATCAAGTGACTTTAGACCACTGAAACACATAGCTCATCCCCTGTAGGTTGTGACTACAATGACCATAATAATATTTATCAATCCCATAGGCTTGAAACAGCCGGTGAGAGAGTGACACGGCAACCACCAATTCATGATACTACGAGACTAGGAACAGTGGGACTTGACCTCAGAGCATGGCACGAACCAGCCCATCAACTATTTCGTCACAAAGATGACAGAGTACGTATATATCTGTCCAAAATCCTTATGCCGATCTGTTTATCCACACGAACTAGATAAAATTTACTTTTGTTCCTTTTGGAATCATTGTTGCGCGTGCTTGCTCGAAGGATTTCATAGATGTCGACTCCAAATGTCGCACCACTGTAGGCAAACGTCCGGAGCGGATTGTCAGTGACTGTTTGTGTCAGTTTCGTTGCGGATTTTGCCGTACGCGCCCACGCTTAATATTTTATTCGCACCACACTACTAGTCATATAGGGGACCCCTTGGCCTCAATTCCACATTGACAATGACAATTGCGGGGGTGTAGCTTAGGGGACCTCCATAGATAGTCGGCATGGAAATTAGTAGCTTGCAAGCACTAATAAATACAAGGTCAAAACATATGCATGCAAGGAGAAAGAGTGCACACTAATTCAAGTTTCAGTCAACTTGTGTCCCAACTCTAGAGCCTCGGGTCTTTCAGTCAACTTGTGTCAAAACATATGCATGCAAGCACTAATAAATTATTTTAACCTTGTTTGCAAGCCAAGGCGTTTGACGTGCCACTTATGCCAATAGTTCGATTTGAGCATTTTTTTTTTAATGAATGTAACAAAATATGTTCAGGATGAACCGTCCATTATTTTGGCAGCTGAGAAGCATGCCCAGAGAATCATCAGACAGGAAAGACTCTTGGTCATTATCTCATGGAGCATGATTTCCATTTCCTCAGCAAAACAATGTACAGGGCAACGTATACATTACATCTATACACTTGACTTCTATACAAGCCTCTAGCAAGATGATAACCTAAATCTTGGGGTAAAATAATTAAAGAATGATGCGATACATCCAACGCCTACCAGAACTTACTATAACTTGTTTACATCAGTGGGCTAATTTTACACAACTTCCGATACACATCTGTACAACCTATTGTGGATATAAGCTTCGTTAAGCACGAAGTGTTTCCTCAATCCAACTTCGCACCGCCAAAATCCACTTGCCAAGTATTTGCGCATCAGGAATTCAGGGGCAAAGGAAGCAGGCTCAAAAATGTTAAAGACCGTTTCTTAAACATCTAACTAGACAACCTCTTGGGTCACAGTTGGTACGTGAAGGAGGGTTGCTCCTTGCGACCCTTCTCATGTATGTCATCTATCAGCTGACGAAGTTCTGGAAAGATAGTCACAAGCGCCTGTTCCAGCATTGCATATGCAAGCTGTTTAACACAGACATTGGACTGCAGCACACAAAAGTATCGCAGAAATCAGAATGATGTCTCCCAATGCTCTAAAAATATGAAAACTTTGAATTTTAATTACCTGTAGGAAGTAGTAGACGTCCCTTGCGCTGCGTCGGTACTGCTTGTACCCAATAATGCTGACTAAGGTAGATGGAGTTCCACCTGGAAGGGCATTGCAATCATATCAGCCTTATGTTTTGCTATGAGCAAAATCATATTAGTTAGATGACACAGTACTGAAGGATGACATAGTCACAAACAAACTGTATAACTCAGTTCCACATGGGTATCCTAATGGTACCTTTCTTGAAACCCAGTAAAATGCCCCAAAAAAAGGAAGTAGAAGAATAAGCAGAACACGGTATTTTAATGCATTTCTTTTTAATGCAAAATGGTCCCATTGCAGAAGGCAACAAAGATATCATCACTGCATCAGATATTTCAGAACTATTGCTGCAACATACACATCCAGAATTTGATGAGGACATCCTCCACTATTACCCGCTGGCAAAGACGCAACAAAAAAAGAGCCCTAGTGGCTTAGTTGTAGTCGGGCGGCGACCGTGTGAGCCTCTGAATAATCCCACCTTGCTTAGCTTGGGAGGAGGAAGCCACCTTAAAAGGGAGAGCCACCCTTCCCCTATCAGACTAGTCTTTTAGGGCGATTGGGCCTTTCCCCGAGTGGGGGCACTAGAGTTGCGGTGCTAAGATTGCAGGATTCGGGGAATCCGGATCGGTGCGTCGGGCTTTCAAGTGTCGGTGCTAAGATTGCGGGATTCGGGGAATCCGGATCGGTGTGTCGGGCTTTCGTCCAAACCCACCTGGGCCGGACTCATCAGAATTTGTGCATTTTCTTGCTCCTATTAAACGATTAAATTTGCACACATACACCATCATAACATTTTCGGGGGAAATTATAAGTAGAAAGATTACAGAAAACAATGAGCCCAAAGAAGTCAACAGACCAACCTAAAAGAAGTTTCTTGACTTCACTGGCATTTCTAGATGCCTCAAGCTGAAGCTCGAATGAGCTGGCACCATTCTTTCTGTTGCCATCAGCACTCCCTGATGGTTGCTTGTCGAATTGACTGGCGCCTGCATTCCCTTTATATCCATCCAACTTGGTGAAGAATATACCATTAGGCCAAAGGGTCTGTCAAAAGGGAAATCAGTTAATTACAACTTATAACTAATCTAGCTTTTTAGTCCCCGTTTTGGAGGGGGTGGAAAAAAACTTAGTCCCCATTGGGCCTGGGCAGAAATTAAGGCCTGTTAGTTTCAGCTTTTGCTGGCTTTTCCAGTTGAAAAGCCATAGCTGAAAGAAACGGGGTTTTGTGGAAATGAACTAAATAGCTCAAAAGCTGACCCAGAACTTCTTTTCTACATAAAATATATTACAAAAGCCAATAGCAAACTCTAACAGCCAACAGCAAGCTTTTCCAAAAGCTCAAAACCTCAAGCTCAAAAAAATTTTAAAAAAATTATGGCATTAACCCGGTAATACCATCTTGTACTAGAGTCTAGCATGTAAAAATCGTACGCCTGCTACTTAGAATGATTAAACTTTCAGGTAAGTGTTAGCCAAAAGTGATTTGGTATGATGGAACTGCAAATTTGTTAAGAATTGGCATGGGTCTAGTCTAGTTGAGCAAAAAGAACTAAACGGACAAGTCTCCACCCAAGGATTACTTATTTCATTTATTATGCACAACAAGATCATATCCAATCCATGGCACCAATAATTTTGTCATAATAACCGTGAACCTCAAAGGAGCAAACTTATCAGACTCGGACTGCAGAAATAACGTGGATTGTTCCATTTGAAACTTTATCCATCTGAGATAACTCTTCTTAAAGGCTTTCTACATCATAAAGCATCACCCCCAAGGCATCACCCAAAATAGCAAATTTTAAAGTAAAATTAGAAAGCAACTTGGGAACTGTGCAGTGAAGGGAGAGAAAAAAAAAGGTGCCTCACATCTTGAATCCAACGGATTGCTTGTACAATGACATCATCTCTTCGGAGCCAGTTGATTTGTCTTATAATCCATTCATCTATTGCATCTTCCATAACTAACTGCAAAATTTGTTTTGATATCCAAAGAACTTGTCTCCTGCAGATCCACAACAAATCAAGTAAAATATCATGTTCAGTAATTGAAAGATGGAAATGGAAAAACCGAATTTTACGTGGTCAATCGTGGAATCGAATCATGGGTGGTGAAAATGAAAGTGGTTTGCCCAGGTTATGATCATAAGGGGAAAACAGAATGTCATTTCTGAGAAAATAAATAATAAGAATGGCATATTTGAAAGGACAGTCCAGCAATTTTCAATTATCATGCAAATATACGTCATGATTTGACCAGTGCAATCATGTCCAAATGCCTTGGGTTTCAAGTTCCTACAGATAATGCAGTATATTGTTTACTAGATTCGATGCAATGCAAGGTGGTTTGAAACTAGTAAGAAAATATAAGGAGCGACAGATAAAGTTAGTGAAAAAGTAACTGACCTTATCCAACCTCGGCGCTTTAGCTGAAATACCTTGTCAACTAGGTTTAATAAAGGCACACTAACATTTGTTGGCATCCACTGCAAAATAGAAGATAAAGTATAGGAAGAGACGAAAAACTTTAAAATCGAAGTTCCCTGCCATCTGCAACAATGAATTATGTTTTACCTCAGGAGGAATTCCTGTTGGATCCTCAAATGTATTCAAAGATGACGTATTTGAAGAATCAGAATATGCTCTCGCAGGTTTTCCCATTTGCTCACTAACTTGTGTATCCAAACCGGAGTATGCTTCGATGTTCTTAGCATCATTTGAGGTACCTCTATCGTTAACCTCGTTGTCTGAGTGGCATCCGCTATTTACGGATGAAGTGAGATCTTCGTAGTTACTATCGCCATCAGAAAGGCTGTGAGTACTTTCCAATTTCCTTTGATGCAAATTGTTGTTATATGTCTCCTCCTGGTTCCAAGAAAGAGACATCCTATTATCTACTAACTGTGAAGTTGCAGCAGAAGGTGAGCCAGCAGCTCGTTTCAAACCAACTGAAACTCCTTTAAATTGCCGAACAATGTCATCCATTGCATCATCAACATTAACTGTTCACACAAACCCCCCAAAAGATATATTTAACGAAAGAGTATATCAAGTTCATAATATTCAAGAGAAAAACGTAGGAACATGCATACCAGCCAAGGTTTTCATGACCGAGGTAGACTTTCCAGCAGAGTAGTTCTACAAAATGAAAAATATATGAAGTGAACCTCAAGAAAGGACTACTAAATAAGCATAAATATACCGACAAAACTTTTAAGAACTCAGTTAGCATAACACACCTTTGAAGTTTCACTCAGGAAATCCCAAACTTCATGCTGCTCCGCAATATTAGCTATAGACAAGAGATCCTGGTGAACACAAAATGATTGTGGTGAGCTTATATGGATTGGATTCTATTTCGTAAACATCCAGCGGAGGGAAGCCGGACAGCGACGACTAGAGGTGACAAGCGCTAAAGGAAGAGCATTACAGGGAGGAGATTAAGAGATAATAATAATAGATACAGAGGGAATACATGGTGAACTTTTCTTAGACTAATTTCTGCTTGCCGCATTACCCTTGGCTAACAAACCAATCTTATCTACACCAACACTTGTCCCTAAAACTCATGGCTAACTAACAAGCTAGTAACAACTAACAACCAGCTGTTGTGACGTGCTGCTCCTTGCTGTGCCGCCTTGGCGCGCGGCAGCTGCATCGCTGGGATTGCCAAAGGCCCCTAGCTTATCTCATAATATGAACACATTTCAAGTAAAAGAAGGGAACAGTGCTAGAGATCCAAACATACTTGGAGATATTTGTCCAGGAGAATGCATCGTTGGTGCACAAGGTAATCATCAACACTAGAAGACAGAAAACTCTTTGGAGGCAGATGCAATGAATAATTGGGTATCTCCTTCAGTTGTCGATGAAGGCGTTCAAAATTCCGATATCTACAAACAGAAAATATTAAGTTAGCATGACACACCTTACTCACTCCAAGCAGCAACAAGTTTACAATATGCCAAGTAAAACCATGCCTTCTTTTCACAAACCAGGTCTTGTTATCTGCATCAGTCACAGCAATGGAATACACTGCAAAAGATTTTGAACTAAGTTTCTCAAAATATGCACCAACAACCTGCAAAGAGACATGCACAACCAGAACAAATCACATCAGCTATTGAGAAGATATTGTTTCACGTAAATAGATGCACCGTGTCACCAAAATGAGGACTGAATGCGATGCAAAAGTGTTACAGCTAATGCAATTATGCAGGAATGGAACCTGTTTCAGAAATTAGTTCAGACTGAATCACCTCAAAGTACAATTTTTTTCCCATGTAATCAGATAACTTTGTATGTTCAGCATTCATCGTATGCCACAGATTTTATTTTTTTTTTGGAGGGGAATACAGTAAGGGAAGCCCTTGCTGCACTAATTATATTATTATATATAGAAAATAAAGAAACAGCCAAAGCTGTGAAAACTGTACAAGGAGGGTGGAACAAAAACCAAAAAGTGAGAAAACTATGTACACTCCAAGTAGAGCTATGAGAACAAATCAATTACATCTAGAAACAGATTTGCTGACATTTGAATAAGCATCACATGCAGCCTTTCAATGAGTAACACATTATTATCATGTAGTCATTCAGGATACAATGTATTTTCTCTCAATGAAATACCAAATACAACTTAAGCAAAAGAATTGGACAGAGTACTAAAACTAATGGAACCTTAGAAGCTCGCATTATTGCACAAAATACTGAATAGGAGAAAAGGAGTAATGCCTGGAAAGTAATATCAGGAGCACAGCCAATGACTGATTTCTAAGAACAGAAAGGCATAACCAGAGAACAAACGCAATGCAAACCCAATGCCCATTAACATTTTAACTAGTCTCCAAAAGAAAACAACAAAGTCAGTTATTGGCTATTCTAACATGGATTCATGATAAATTACTCTGCACAAAGGGAAAAAAAAGTTATACATATCTTTTCTAAGGTAGGTTTAGTATTCTTCTTCACATATGAAATATATGATCATATATTTTACTATTCTTATTTATGCAAATTCACATGCTCAAACATGCCTACATATATGGTTATGGTAAGAGTTTTAAAAGAAGATAAGGTCCATCTAATGTTCCGTACAGGTATAACTATAGATAATTATAAATAGAACTCACAAATGGTGGTAATCAGTGAAAATTAGCAACGTAAGCTGGTGTATCGATCAAATTATTCAGTATAACCCAATAATTTGTTTATCATGAGTTAGCAGAAAGACAGTGGAACAAGTTCTTATGATAGGATCAGGAAACAAATTACCCGGCATCTTATCTTCGGAACATGCAATGTTACCTCACCATGTGAGGCAGGACCAGCACCTTTTGAATCTGGATTTTTCCTTGCATTTAGGCTTTCACTGGTACCCATGGTTTGATTACTTTTGGCGAAGTATTTTTTCTCAATATCAGGAGTACTGCTAGACCGCTTTAGTTGAGCTTTTGTGCTATTCGTGGTTTCAAGCGGTTTCTCCTTGCTGTTGTAATTAACTTGACTCCCCTCTTTTGATTTCAGTTCATTTGTACCATGCAAAGCAAGTGGATGACTGCCTGTGACAAAAGTAGATTGAGCATTCCTATTTGTATTTTGCATCAAATTGACCATGTATTTATCATCAACAGATGCCATTCTCTCGTTGAAGTTAGAGGATAGCTCTTTGCCCATTCCAGCTGCATTTGGACTGTTAGCCAAACCCCCAGAACCTTTCAATTTTGATGAATGCTCTGCTTTCACCATTTTCTTTTGGTAATTTCTTCCTATTGCCCACATGTTTTCAAGATTTTCAGGAGCAAGAACCTGCGATCTCCTTTTAGTAGCTGCATCCAATACCACCGCCCAATCTGGCTGTCGAGGTTGGGTGGCACTACCATGGTCATTCTCTAGCACTTTTGATTTTCCGCCTTCATAAGCAACAAGTGACCTCATCCCAGAATCATTTGCTGGCACAAAGCCACTTGGTTCTACAGTCAAATTCCTCGACTCCATTTGAAAACCTTGTGAACCTCTTTTGCAAGGTGAACGATCATTCGCTAGCGTTAGTGCTCCAGAATTTGCCACGTTTGTATTGCCTCCTCCATTGGTTGTATCTTTGTTGTTTAGAAGGTAGAGAATTAACTCATTCATATAACTGAAATAAGAGCGAACACAAAATTGGAACAAATCTTAGATATAGGTAAATGAAGAAACTAATACATGTTTACATACAAAAAATCAACTAATATACCGCTTTAAGTCAAAAAGACAATGATTTCCTCGAACTATGTCCATAGTGTGTGGCTATAGAGAGTAATACAATAACTAGGCAAAACTTGAGAAACAATATATAAATTTACTCAAAACGTATCATGGCCCAAAGTGCCAAGGACAAAAAAGGTGAAGTGTTATGAGTTTACATGGGACTGGCGAAGTTCATCACTGGTTGCAAAACTAGACAGGTCATCAATTCCCTGGAGATACAGCGGACAAGTGGACTCTGGGCATCCTGTGGTCTCAAAACTAGTGCCATAACGCCCCCAGCAATTCCTTGAAGAACCTGAAAATCATAAATATTAATTGTTGACTTATTGGATCATATCAATTACAAAAAAAAAAAAATGTTAGCTAGCTCTCACCTTGTACTCATGCTCTGAAGATAACAATGCCGGATGAAGTTCCTGTGAAACTATTAGGTGCTGCTTCAGCCTCTCATCTCTTTCTTCAGAAGACAGTGTGCCCATGACATCAACACCAATAAGAGATTGATTTTTCCGAAAAATATCCAAATGGTTACCAATCAAATCAACCATATCCCTGAACCATAAGAAAAGGAAGGAAAAACGGTTAAACTTTGGCAGAAAATTGTGACAAAATAATGGTATACGCTAGATTGTAAACAAAGACTTCAATCACCTTGTTATCAAATCAACAAGATTCATCTCCTTAACCCTGACTGATAATTCACCAAGAGCATGAAGTATTAAACCACGTATTAGTTCTGGGGCCTCTTTATCAGGAGTAATATCTGCATACCACAAGTCCACAACAAAGTCGCGCAAAATGTTCTCGATGAAACTTTCAAATGCAGCCTCAACAGACGGTGAGCCAACTTTCCTTCTCCATCTTGAAACTGGTGGCACAGTTGAAAGCCGATGATCATTAGCAGACAACTGCCTTTTTGACACTTGAGACAAATACGGCTGCTTATGCACGGGCTGTTCTCTCCAACGGAATTCCACTTTGAAGGAGAGGTATCGAAGAAACGCAAGTATAAGGACTGACATCGGCACATTTGTCCACATTGATTTACTTGAATCTACTCAAAACAGAAATGAACTGGAAGTTAGAAGGGAGCCAGTAACAAAGGATTATATATGTGAGAATATAGAGAAAAACAACGGCCACAAAAAAAGACACACAAGCTAAATGATTATGAAGAACTTATTGGTAGACAACACAGTCACACGGCACAAAAACGAAGCAAGGAAAAAAGAAAAAACAGAAAGATAGATGTTTTGAGAAGTCCTTACAAATGAATAAAGTTTAGACATGACTCTGAATCTGAATTGATCTTCTCACTTTAGCCCAGCAATGCAAGAAAAGCTCATTCATTTTTCACCTAACTCGCATATTTGTAAAAAACAAATAAGGCCATTAAACATCTGAAATCTGAAGGTAGGTTCACCTTCTTCTTCTGTGGATTGCCAAAGGCCCGAAAAATCAGCCAGGATTAAAAGTTTCATAGGCGTGAACTCTGTTACAAATTGAGTAACTCGAACAAAAAAGAATTTCATGATTTTAGCGCATAGGCTAGTTTCAGTTTAATCTTATATCCACATTAGTTCCATAAACACGAAATAAAAAATGATCTCAGTTGTAACACTAGAAAGCAGTAACTAAATCAAATGCAGCAGCAGTACAGCAACTAACATCCAAAATGATCCGGCCTAACAGCCAACTAGCTGTTGGGTAGATTCGCCAGCTCAATAGATAGTGTGACCACGAACTCGAGCTGCCCAACTAAGGAAAGGTCTCATCCCTCTTAACAGTCTAACGCATTATTCACCAAATTAAATTCCTTCAACAATCGGGACGCTTGGAGCAGCAGTTACCCAAATTATCTCGCATGTGTGATTGTTCCATCAGCAACCGTAAGTTTGTTCCACAGATAAAACTATCAAATGACAGGTGACCAATACAACCAATCTAGTCCCGCATCATGGTGGTGTCGCGTAACACAGCTAGGGGAAACGAGAACCAATTGGGCGGGTCGCAAATGAGGAAGGAAGGAAGAGGGAAGGCGCGCTTACGCGTGAGGAAGTAGGAGATGGCGAAGATGCAGAGCGCCCACCACACGGTGCGCTTCTTGACCTCCTCGATCAGATCGTCCACGCTCTCCATCCTCTTCCGCATCTCCACCTGCGCGCTGGGGCGCGGCCCGAGGCAGGCGCTGGGGAACGCGGAGGGATCGAACCGGGCTGGGAAGCCCTCAAGGGAATCGTCGGCGCGGCCGCCGTCGCCGGAGAAGAAAGCCGGGCGGGGGTGGCGGCTCGGCGAGTCCCGACGGCGATTTCTATTTTCAGAGTTCCTTTTTTTTGGGATTTTCCTTAACGTGCCCGAGTTGAACCAGGCTTTCTTGGTCTGGTCGGTACGCAGCCGAGTTCGTGTGGGGCACGCAGGCCGCTGAGGTGTGGGCCCGAACGTAACAGATGTCCCTGCCACGTGGCACACTGACCCGTGGGTCCTGGACGTCCGATCGGGAGGTGACGGCAAGGGAGCGGTATCTGTTCTGCCGGAGGGACTGGGGCCGTGTGTCAGTGAGTGCGGCATTGAAAGAGGCTGGTTTAACGGCCAACAACGATAATCATGCCTGTTACTGCTCACTGACACGTAGGGCCGTTGGGATACGTTGCTAGGACCAATGCTTCTGGATAAGCAAATTAGATGGAGGATAGAGACAGCTACATTTTTGTGTGGACTCACGTGCATGGAGACCAAGAACTCAAGGACAGTGCACAATTTTCCCTCCATGGGCCAAACAGTGTAAAATTTTCTGTGTTTAATGTTTATAGCCCTCAAATGGGCGTGTTTCCATCAAAAAAAAAAAAGGACAGTGCACAAATAAAATGGAAGAGCCAACTTTTCCGTACACAATCGAGAACAATCATGCTCGTGTACAGGCTTTTCGCCTTCCCTTTTTAACTTTTCTTTTCCCCCCTGAAAACAAGTAGCCTTGAAACAAGCTTTTCATAATGGTCATTGAATGTTTGGCTGTTCACTTTGCAACACTCACTTTTGATTTTACTGTAGTTTGGAATACTTCTCCTTCAAGAACTTGATGAAATATGGCATACATGCTAGTAGTATGCACTAACCTTTGTTTCACAATACTTAAAAATTTCAATTTCAATTTTCATATTTTGTCTAATAAAAATTTCAACTGTTTTGCCAAATAAACAATAAAAAGATCAAACATAAAAGTACTTCAACCATGTACTATGCTTTTTGGATATTTGCACAAAGAGAAAACTATGAATAGTGAGGTCAAAGTGGACAAGTATAAAATAGTGAGGTCGTCTCCTTCCATCAATCGAATTATCCTTCTCTCATCGAAAGATCGACACCAAACCCTAGCGGGTTCGCATCAAATAGTGAATTTTGGATGGAGTGAGGCTTCTCCATAATGTTCGTTCGCTCAAAAGTTATTTACCATTCTAAATGTGTATGAATGTAACTGGTTTACCATTTTGCCAAGCTTAAAGTACCATCCCGTGTTAGTGGTTGATGAGTGAGCTAAAACAAAGTGATAACTGGAGTAGATTTTTGTGTAACATTTTGAAGATATGACATGTCATCATATATGAATCATCATAGTCAGCAAAAACTTGCTCAAAATTTGCCAAAGTAGTATAACGTGACACTCCCTTGAAGTGTGACTTTAATATTATCATGATCATTTTAGTATATAACATGACATGAGCTTCGTTTTGAATATGCCTTGAAGAACGTAGCCCAGCTTAAGTTTTAGTTTGTGGACCACATTACTTGAAAACATGGTGCTGGTAACAAAAATGAGCTTAGCTACAGAATAGAAAATTTAGAAATCAGGGAAAAATGAGCAAAATAAAAAGAGAGAGGAAAAACTATATAAATTAGAGGGGCATTCCGAGAATTGAACTCGGGACCTCTCGCACCCTAAGCGAGAATCATACCACTAGACCAAATGCTCGTTTTTGTTTAATTTTCTACTAAAATTGTTTTATCCATAATATGTGGACCTGTCCTTTCTTCCCGTCCTCATCTCGCAGGTCTAGGGATGTCAATGGGTACCCATCACCCGATACTCGATAGGTTTTTCCTCTATTAGGGTATGGGTTTGAACCTATTTCTCACCCATGGGTCTGTTAATGAGAATTTTTTTGTCACCTATTGGGTACCACAGGTATAGGACCATTCTCCTGCAACCCATACTCATTTACCTATGAGGCCCACAAAATCTATGACACATGAGTTCATCAAAGATATATAAATAAAAGGGAGGGGTTAGCGAACCCTAATAAAATATTCCCAAGTTCTGCCGCCGCCAGAGTCAGACACCTCACGCGTTTGATTGTGTGAACTATTAGCGTTTGTTTGTGTGATTGTGAAGTATTAACGTTTGTTTGTGTGAAATATTCCCTAAGTTAAGTGCCATGAACTATTAGCGTCTGATTGTGTGAACTATTAGTGTTTGAATGGTTAAATTTATTTACATCTAAACAATTTAATCATTTCGATATGTTATTATATGCAGTTGGATATTAATTTTTATGATGTCAATTAATAGATATGGATAACCTGATGAGTACCCAGTAGAGACAGAGAAAATTTGAGTTCCCATATGGGTATAAGATAGAAATGGGTATAAACCTTTAGACGAAAACGGAGACATTCCACCGCCCCCAGTGCGTAATGTACCCACTGCCATCCTAGGCAGGTCTCGCCGCCGCCCAGCCATTCTCCTCCGCCGGTAGCCAAAGCCACCGCGCAGCCTTCCTTCTCAGTTGAGATTGGCCGCGCTGTCGAAAGGCAAAGAAATTCGTGCCCATTTAGCGATCTCCTGAGTTGCTGGATCTGAGCCAGCCACTGCGCCAAGGAGGCTTCTTTGGGACGTCTGTGGTCGCCGGTAAAGGTACAGTACAGCCGTACAGGTGGTTCTGTCCGATACGTTCTGGGTGCGCGCGGAAGAGACCAGCCACGGTACCCTCCCTGCAGAGCGTGGTGAGCTTGTCGAATCCTAGAAGAAGGTTTCAGAAGGGGGAGGTTTCTTGTGAGGAGCAGCATTTGATGGGAGTTGGAGTACCAAATTGGGCTTGGAATTGGAGGCATTGGCAGCAGGAAGTGGAGTTGAAAACCTTGTCATGGTTCGTACTCGTGGATCCTCCCTCCTTACCAGTGAACAATGATGTTCAGGCTTCTAACTCTAATGCTTGCAGAAACAGAATTGATCATGCAAATCATTGTCTGCGAGTCTTATAGGCTTTCACTTTTTACAGGCTTTTTTTTTTTCCATTTTCTTTACGGCATGATGCACTATTTAGAATATAATGTTTGTGCAATACCTTTAGTGTGAAATTCACATATATTCATGCTTTGGCTTCACAGAATCCCACACCTAGGAGATTCAAACGGGCAAGTTTATCTTCTTTGTAAAACAGAAATGCAAGTTTATCTTTTTTTTTTGTGGAAAAATGCAAGTTTATCTTGTTCAACTCAATTTTAACTGCATAACGAGTCAGCATGTTGTCTTACTTTCATCAGTGAATCTCGTTCCAGATTGTAAATAAATCTTGTTGTGGTGGATCTTGTAACAGATAACTCGGATGTGCCAGCGCTTCTTCACGAGGTGGATAGTCATGCTAAACTTGAAGGTAGGTATCTGAATCAGAGTCAACTCTCCCTTTCCCTAACAACGTGTGTATCATTTTTATCATGTTCTTGGGAATCTTGCTCGCAGACCTTTTATAGGGTTATGAACTCGTGTATTTATTTTGCCTGACATAATTAAAGCATGACATCAAACTTTCTGTAAAGAAATCAGATGCACGTATCGTGGATCATGATGCAGATAACAGATGGTTCCTCAAAAGAAAGCCAGTTGCATATGCTCGCACTTCATGGAATACATTATACAAAGATGAGAATTCAGGAGCAGCTAGTGGTCCTGAAAAGAGAAAAAGGTTTAATTAGCTGTTCAGTTAAAATCTTCGTTGCCTATGTAGACCATGCATGTGTGGTGGGTTATGTTGTAGGTAGGGGAGACATCCCAGCAATGCTGCATGAGGATTGAGGTGCAGGTACAACTATCAGCAAAACTAAAATTGGCAGATCGCGGAAAGGTGACACCTGTTCCTTCTACAAACACCTCAGTAACATAAATTGCAATGCATTTTATTTGTTTATGCTGGCCAATCTTGATTGTTAGTTAGCTAAACACGCGTCGATGCTTTTAAGCTCACCTATAGCAGCATCAATTTTGCCATGGAGACACATGGATATGCTGCTGAAAAAAAACATGCTTCAATAGTCCATTATTGATCACTAATGGAGCATGACTCAGATTCTTTGTCCATCGTGCTTCACATTATCATTTTTTTTCGAAAAGTTACACCGACATTGCTTCTAGTTCCTAACAATAATTGGATGCACCACAATTGTCCGACACCAGCAGAGCAGAGTATTGTTTCTTCTCTTACCTTCCATCTCATACAGAACTACATCATCAAACTCTGTGCTGCAAACATGGCTGCCCTTCAGAGGTCTACAAGTTTGCATTCCAAGACTTACTCGGCTGAGGCCCAAATAGAAGAAGAGCTGCAGAGCTTCAAGGAATGCATCTCTTACCCATGCACGACCATCGACAGGATGTGATGGTTTGAGAATTCTCGGAGACTTCTACAACTGCATTGAGGAGACCATGTGCCTATGCCCGGCAACCAAGCTGCCCTTACCACGCCCCCAACAAAAGAATTGGTGGAGGAAGATCTGGAAAAGTCTCGTGTGATGATTGATCTATGTAAGTCCATGCAAGAGAATTTAGCAGAGCTGAAAATGACTATCCATGAGCTGCAACTATTCGTCAAGAGAGGAGATAATATGTCTGTTCAGCTCAAAATCGAGTCTTTTGTGCATACATGGTGAAGAAGGCACAAAAGTCTTTCGAGAGGACGAGCAACAATACAACTACTGAAGACTGCAGACTTATCAGGCTACTTTCAGAAGCCAGAGAGATGCCTATGAGCCTATCTCTCTACTTGAATCCACATGCATCACGGTTCTTGGCAACGCCGATTGCCCCTACCAATGCAAGCAAATGGTCTCTTGTATCCAAAGGTTCCATAAAAGGAAGTTTTTTTTTCTCTCAAACACGCACGCATGCGCGCGCGCGCACGTTCTTAGATTACATTCGCACACTAGCACCATGACCAGGGCTGGTGACCAAGGAGAGCCCCTTCACTCTAGCCATGCTCCATATCGGAGCCGCATCCCCTGCCATCACCAAGGCTGTACGGAGACTTGGGGAAGCTCCATTAAACAGACAATCATTTTGATGCCTCCAAAGTGTCCATAAAAGGAAGGTTGCCTGCGAGGAGGAGCAGTTGCAACTTTCAAGCACTATAATGTAGCATTGGAGATCTTTAGAATGTTGCTGAGTTTCTGTTCAGGAGATTAATTGAAAGCAGGGTTTCCCTTCCCTCCATAACATTCTTAGGAGAGAACTCTATGAGACTTAAATTTGGTCCATACACATACGACATCTTGATATAACCAAGACCTCATAGAACGTAGAGGTATTTCACTCTACGAGAACCTTGAACCAATATAAATCTCTGTGTCTGCATCTTTGATATACTCTGCTGTGAAAGGAGTCCCTACTTAAGTATCCGCAATGTGGATTCAATAATTGCATAAAAGTTTTGTGCTAAAAGAAAAAAGTACATCTTCATATTTAGTACATAAATACTATACTTAAAAGCTGAATCTTTTATGAAATTAGAATAATTAGACTGGTGATACATAATAGAAGGATGGATACCAAATCAATCATCTGAAACTCAATAAACACGTCTAGCGTGGTAGGCTGGCAGAGTTCATGACCTCTTCCTCTAAACTATAGCATCGTTGGCTGTGTTCCAGCTGTACTCTCTCACCCACTTCTGTGGCAGCCAGTTGGCAGTTAGCTTCACCTCTTCGATTTAGCAATGTTGTTTCCCTTTGTTGTTCATTTTCCGGATCGCTTTGACAAGAGCTCATCCGTTTCTTTCTTAAAATCTGCAATTCCATCTCGACTTGTTTCATTGTAGGTCTTTCTTCACCACGTAGTCGTAGACACATCTCTGCAAGAGAGGCAACACTGCTGATCTCCTCCTTGGTTGCTTCTTCGATAACCTGAGAATCAACTATGTCGGTGATCTCTTTCTCTCTCAACACCTGAAGAAAGTAGCTTGCCAAGTTCTGTTCTAAGCCTGATCCGCTCTTGAAAATAGGCTTCTTTCTAAGAAGCAGCTCCAGTAGCACCACACCGAAACTATATACATCACTCTTCTCATTTAACTGCCTCGTTTGGAAATACTCTGGATCTAAGTAACCAAATGTACCTTGTATATTCGTAACGATGTGTATTTGATCCACAGGAACCAACCTTGAAGCACCAAAGTCTGAGACTTTAGCTGTGTAGTTCCCATCCAAAAGTATATTTGAAGACTTCACGTCACGATGGAAGATGGATATTGAAGCTGCGGAGTGGAGATATGATAGAGCTCCTGCCGTTTCCATGGCGATTCTTATGTAATCATCCCAAGACAAAGAAAAATCGTCCCTTGATTCAGCATGAAGAACTTGAGACAATGATCCACTGGAAATGTAGTCATACACCAGCAGCGGAACCTCAGATTCCAAACAACATCCAAGGAGCTTCACGATGTTTCTGTGATTTATTTGAGAGAGTATTGCAACTTCATTGATGAATTGCTTGATCTCACTGTAGTTGATGACTTTAGACTTCTTTATTGCAACAATACGTTGATCAGATAAGATACCTTTATAAACCATCCCATGACCACCATGTCCAATGATACGTGTGGAGTCAAAGTTATTTGTTGCCTTTTCTAGCTCTTCTAGAGAGAAAATATTTGTTTTCTCTGATGATAATTGTTCTAGGAGAAGACCTTGGTTTTTCAGGAAGTAATTCCTCCGTAGCTTCATTTGAATATTTCTTTTCCATCTGCGGAAAAGCAATGCTGCGACAAAGCTCAGGAGTAGAATGCTGAAGCCTCCAGAAAGTCCGATAATAACACCTATATAGACATGATCTCCTTACATATATGTATGGTGTATCTTATTTGAAATATAAATCAATGCAGTAACAACAATATAGAGGCTTACCAACGAGCAGAACTTGCTCCCTTGTTCTAATACACTGGTTTTCTGCAGGGTCATACTGAGTCTTACGAGGGCATTCAGTACAGTTGAAGCCTCCTATTCTGTTATAGCAGACTGATCCGTTACAGATATTTTGTTGAAGGCACTCATCAATATCTGGAAAGAAGGTTATTCTAAGATGTGACAACACAACAAAAGAAATGAAATCGACGAGAGAGAGATTATTGCTTCAGGGAGTGATAAATGCATGAGAGATACCTCGACAACCACTATGAATGTACGGATTCCCTTCGAAACCATCTGAGCATGTACAGCGGTATCCAACATAGCCGCCAAGTGAGTTTACTTCCACACACCTGCTGTTGATACTTACACAAGCATACCCGGATTTATTTTGTTGAGCTTCAACGCAACTAAGATTAGCAGCAGCGAATCGCATAGAGCTGAAATAAGCACCGACAAAAAGAATGCGTCCTCCAGTAATGGCGAAAAGTGCTCCGCCTCCCACTAGCTGGTCAAAGTTTGTGTACTTTATGAGTCCTTCATTAACATTCAAATCGGCCACCTGAAACTCTCCCAATTTGAGGGCAGCTGATGATGTCGCATTTGTGCAGACGAGTCGAAATTGTGCCCTGGCGAAGCATCCCTTTTCTAAGCCGAATGGGAATTGCACACCCACTCTTCCACACTGGCGGGTACAATTAGCTCTGGTTTGATTTGGATTATAATCTGAATGCCATTTAAACGAGTATAAACTAATCACGCTTTTAATTTGTATGCAACGATTATCATGGAACAAATTAAGTTATTTGTTCCATTCACATGTGCCCAAATTCATAATTATGTCATTAAAATATCTAAAAATAGAAGCGGTGCAAAAAAGGGAAAAAGGCTTCGTTCCAGATCTAAAAATATCTAAAATATCAATTTGTTACAGAATGAGTAGCAAGGAAATTATTGGAAATTGACTTCGTTCCTTCAGATGATCAAGTTGCAAATGGGTTCACAAAACCTCTATAAGTGTAAGACAATTAGAAAACTTCGAACACAATCTTAACCTATCAAGGTAAATGATTGAGGGGGCTTCTAGATAAACTTGATGTAGACGCATCTGATATATGGTTATGATCTGGTTCTAGAATTGTATGTAGTTTAGACGTATATCTTCTGCTGTAACCATTGTTGTATAAGATTGAACCAGATTGTAACCAATCCATGCTTATCATGTAAAACTCCATGCGAGAGGAGATTTCTCCCTATATATAAAGGCACGGCTTTAACCCTATATATTCCGCACAGCGTGTTTTACAATAGTATCTATATTTTGGTCTGTTGAAGATAAAAGATCTGAAAAGGGTTACCTCTATCGTTGATGCAGCCGTCCAGAATATAAGGGTTGCCCGTGTAGCCCATGTCGCATTGGCAGAGGTAGCCATGGTAAAGGTCGGTATCATCAATTGATGACATGCCATAGTCCAAGCAATTAGCATTTTTGCTTTTACAAGCATAGTTTGCTTGTTTTCTTGAGGTGGCGAGACAGTTTGGTTCATCGATGATGTTCCAGGTGAGCGTAGCGGCGCCATCACTGGTTACAGTAATTCTATCCTGCAAGAGAGAGGTCTGGTTGTTGTATCTCGGCGTTATGTTGCTGCTTTTGTTGTGGTCGTGGACGAGACTGAGGTAGAATGTTCCGGCGCCGTTCACAACAGCCTGGCAACATCCGACACCGCTACAGTTGTGCCTAGCCGCCATCTCCGTGATTTCTTCGTCACGGCACGAGGTTGAGCAAGCCTTCTTAGTTGCGCTGCCCCCCGTCTGGTCGACATGGTACACACTCAGGTCGCAGCCGGTGATGTTCAAAGCTGCGAAGCCTCGTGTGAAGGACTTCCCAGGGAGCTCCAGGGTCAAGTTGTACACGCGGACATCGGATTTCATGGGGATGGCACGCCAGAGGGAGGTTTTGATGTAATTTGTAGGGCCGTAGTAATCCCCGTAGAAGCCAACATCGATGCTTTCGATCACCTCGGTGATGTTGTCTCGCAGGAAGAGCTTGGGGGGGCGAGCGGCGTCGTCGCAGGTGAGCCGGAAATCGGGGCCCCGTGAGCACTCCGGACCGATGCCAAATGGGTAGGTAAAGGTCAGATTGCCACAGCTCGTCGGGCAGCCTTGCACCGTCTTGTTCCCTCCGGGCTCGGTGCTCGTTACAGCCCCGGATGATAGCACGGTGGCTATCGACGTCTCTGGATACCAGACGATCACCAGAGAGAGTGCGGCACGAAGCAGCATCGCTCGCAGGGCGATGATCATGGTGACCTAGCAAAATTCTAGATCACCTTTTGCGAAACTTGATGATCAGCTCAGTTGCTCCAGCAAATTAGGAGCGTCGAGCTATAGCTAAGTGCAGTGGGAGGGGTGTTGAACAATGTGTAGTACAGATGTATTGCCTCCCGGAAGGCCTTCTTGCCTTCTTTTTATGTGCTCCCGGAGTATATAATTCCACGCACTTTCCTGCTGGCTGTCTTCTATAATGCGGCGTCCAGTGCCCGTGCTTGTGCTTGTGTATGTGGTGCAGGGGCCATGGACGAAGTTTCAACCAGGCCGAGCCTGTGTCATGTCAACACTCATGCCAGGGATTTCAAACAGTGGATGTGACTTGTTGCCAACTCTACGTGAGATCGATGGATGTGAAAGTGATGTCGCGACACTGTAGAGTGTTCTTGCCCTGCACATTAAAGCGGGCAGCGTTGACGAAGACTTGGAAACTTTCGTCATTGCCTGTGCCCCACATGGGAAGACGACGAAAGTTAGGCAAGTAACGCAATCAAAGTCTCCTGCATTCGGCCGGAGAGTCGAAGCACTTTCCTGATGAGCACAGTCACCAAAAATAATGATGCTCAGCACACGCTTACTGGACTCAGCAACAATTCGTTGATCACGGAAGTTAGTTAGTACCATTGTTGTCAAAGCCTCCACCACTAGCTTCAGCTCGTAACCAAACAATTAGGATCACAAAGTAAAAAAAAAAAACTAAGGGTAAAAATCACAATTAGAGTTCAGAATGAGGGTAAAAAAAACAATTATTTTAAAGACTTGACTTGGAAAAGCAAAACTTGTGCCTAGGGAAATGGCTATTTAAAAATATGAAAGGTACATGAATGTGGGTTCAGTTTCATCGAAATCTGCTCTCAGAAAGGGATTTTATACAGGGCAAAACCCCCTTTTGTTAGCTGACTTGATCACCATGGTTGCTAACCATGCGTGGCATCAGGCCCCGTTCGGATACCCCTCTAAAACACCCTCTAAAGTTTATACCCCTCTAAAGTAAAAAGAATCTTACTATTTAGGGGTACTAAATAAAATTTAATTACAAAACCTTTCTGCAGACGGGCGTTATTTTTCGAGACGAATCTAACGAGCCTAATTAATCAATGTTTTGACACAGTAATGCTACAGTAACCATCGTCTAATCGCCGCTTAATTACCCTCATTACGTTCGTCTCGCGAAATAGATGGGAGGTCCTGGACTTAGTTTTGTAATTTGACTTTGTTTAGTACACATAAATCGTGCCGGCATTTTGATGTGACCCCTCTAAAAACTTTAGAGGGGTCACCGAACGCTGCCTCATTTGTGTGCCGTGACCGCGTCCCATGCTTCGTCCGAGCGTCGTGCCGCATGACGCGCACGTCCTCTGCTCCATCACTGGTGTTAGCGCGGCCCGGCTCATTACACCCACAAGCCTATGCCGCCAGCCCATGTGTCAACGGACCTGCCCAACCGGAGCCATGACAAACAGCAATCACTTGCGTAGGGATAGGGCAGACATTTCATCTGTCTCTCTCATATACATGTGTAAATACCACATAATGATCAATGGAAGCTCGTGTGTTGTGCTCGCTCTCTCTCTCTCTCTCTCTCTCTCTCTCTCTCTCTCTCTCTCTCTCTCTCTCTCTCTCTCTCTCTCTCTCTCTCTCTCTCTCTGTCACACCCAAAGTTTTGACGGAGGCGGAGTACCGTGCGGTGGCAAATGCCATGGCTGAGTGCTTCTACAGCTCCTCGGCAAACTCCATGTGATGTGAACAAGGCAACATTGGTGTACTGTGACAACGTCTCGGCGGTGTACATGTCCGGCAACCCCGTACACCTCAAGCAAAACCAAACATATCGAGCTTGGCATCCACTATATTAGGGTGAGAGTGGCGCTCGGTGAACTTTGAGTTCTGCACCTTCTCAGTACCTACTCCTTCTGTCCCAAAATAGATGTCGCTGTTGACTTTTTTGACTGCTCGTCTTATTTAAATTTTTTACGCAAATTTTATTTATTTTTTTACAATTTGTTTTATCATTATATTTTAAGCATGACATATTAGGAGCGTCAACCTATGCATCGTGTACGTGTTGCAGAGGCCATGGACGAAGTTCCGAACAGGCCGAGCTTGCATCTCGTGTGAACGCTCATGCCAGGGTGGATATGTGGCTGTTACCAACTGTAAGTGAGGTCGCGAGACTGTACAGTACTACAGTGTTCTTGCCCTGCCCGTCAAAGCGGGCAGCGTTGACGAAGACTTGGAACTTCGTCCGTCATTGCGCGTGCCCAACTTGGTAAGACGAGACGACGAAAGCTTCTAGTCGGGTCTTTGTCGAGTAGTTGCTTAAGTTTTGGCCCGACTAGCCCATGCTCCTAGTCGGGTCTTTGTTGCCGCACCTGTGGTGCAAAAATTCTATTTCTTCTTATGAATATACATGCCGACCAATGTGTCGGATCTTTCGAAAAAAACGAAAGCTTCGCAAGTCGGCCAGAGAGTCGAAGCATTTTCCTATGAGCACAGCGACCAAACAAGGGATGATCATCAGCACACGCTTACCATACTCGGCACCAATTAATTCGTTGGTCGCGGAAGTTAGTTAGTACCATTATAGTCAAAAAGCTTCCTTCCACCGCTAGCTCCAGCTCCTACTGGAACGTAATACTCTTGCGCGTGCAGACTGCCTAGTCGGTTACATCCAAATCCGATAGGCATTTTTAATTTGCACGCACGCTTATTATTTCTATTAGTTTTCTGTATAATTTGTCATTGCCCTGTATAACATATTTCAATTGTTCATTATTGACCACTGATGAACCATGACTGAGATACTTTGTTTTCGTTGTGCATGACACTCGCATTTCTTCTGGCCACAATGGTTCGACACCAGCAAAGTATTGTTCTTCTTATGTTATCTTCTATCTCATACAGTAGAAGGAGGCGAAAAGGAAGGCGGTCTCGAGTCCGGCGGCGATTCCGCCGGTTCTCCCTCGCCTCCGGCGGCCCGTTCGGCGCCGGAGGGCCGGGAGGGCCGGGGAATCGTTGTCCGGTGTTAGTTCCTAGCTTTAGTAGGTTTATAGGTTAGAATAAGCCTGTTAGGGTTAGGGTTTCCGGCGGCGTCTTGTCGGCGTTGTCTGGAGCTGCTGTCTCCCTTGGCGGAGCTGAAGGCGGAGGCGTCGGTGACGGCGGTTAAGCCCTTGGCGACACCATGTGGAGGTTCGTTGTCTTCTCCTTTGCGAAAGGGTGGAAGTTTTTGGTTCCCTCCGCCGGCGGTGCTGGTGGTGTGGGTTTTTTGTTTCCTTCGCTGGCGTGGCTGCTGGTGTGGAATGGTGCTTCCGGGTGGTTGACGTCGAGTTTCGACGATGACCTCGCCGGATTTCTGCTTCGTCTTGCTCGTTGCTGTTTGGAGGAGGTGGATTGGGTTGCCTCTTCGGCTCCTTTGATGATGCGATGGCCGGTCTTGTGCCTTCTTCTTGTTGATCTAATCGGCTGTTACAAAGTTTCGAGTTCGCCATTAAGGAGGGAGGAGGGGGCCTGCTGGCTCCGACGGTGGCAATCGGCGGCGACGAAGCTGAGAGTCTTTTACCCCTATGCCATTAAAAAAGATGGGTCATACCTGTGTGCCATTAAAAAGATCATAGACACCTGTGTGCCATGCACTTATTTTTTGTTTACCCGTGTGCCATTCCATCACCCTTCTGTTAAGTTTCTAGCCCTGACACCTAGGACCCACATGGCGCAATGACTGTCTTGCCCCTGATACATCTCTCTGTATTCTCTCGTTCATCTCTCTCCCGTATTCTTCCTCCTCTCTCCCCTGAGCCCGTCCGCCCACTGCCCACGCGCCGGCGCCCACGCGCCCACGCGCCCCTGAGCTGCCGCGCGCCCACGCGCCGGCGCCTAGCCTCACCCACCCGAACCCCCCCCCCCCCCCCCCCCCCCCCCCCCCCCCCCCCCCCCGCCTCGGCGCTCCTCGCCGCCGCCGCCGCTCTCCGGCGCCCCACCTGGCCGCGGCGCAGCACATCGTCGTAGCGAGCAGAAGAGGCTGCTGGTCCTCGAGCGGCACCGCGTGGCGGAGCATGAGGTGGCGGAGCTCGTCCTCGAGCCGCGCGCGTTCCCGTTCGAGTCCGTCGGCCTCGGCGGCGCCGACGAGGAGACCAAGTACACGGAGCTGTTCGTCTTCCGCGAGGACGGGAACGCGCTGGTCAGAGAGCGCGACCGCCTGCTGCTCAGCCTGGCGCGCTCGGAGGGGTTCGTGGCCGTCAAGACCTGCCCGGAGATGGAGCGCGCGTACATGGACTACCTCTCCGAGCTCGTCGGGGGCAAGGACATCGTCCCCTGCGGCCCGCTCCTCGTCGACTACGGCGACGGAGGGGAGCACGGCGGCCACGTGGCGCGGTGGCTGGACGCACAGGAGAGGGCGAGGAGCGCTTTGTCTGGGTGGTGCGATTCCCCAACGACGGCGAGGGCGAGGACGCGGCGCGCGCGCTGCCCCGCGGGTTCGCGCCGGCGCGGGGGCTGGTGGTGGAAGGGTGGGCGCCGCAGCGGCGCGTGCTGTCGCACCGGGCCTGCGGCGCGTTCCTGACGCACTGCGGGTGGAGCTCGGTGATGGAGTCGCTGGCGGCGGGGGTGCCCATGGTGGCGCTGCCGCTGCACATCGACCAGCCGCGCTGGCCTGGGCGCCGGCCTGGGCGCGCGCGGGTCGCCGGCTGGAGGCTGGGCTCGGCGCGCTGGCTGGAGGCTGCGCTGGGTGGCGACCGGCGGCGGCGGGCTTCTCGCCGGCAGCGGGAGAAAGGAGAAGGGAGGAGAAGAAGATTGGTGGGGCCCACAGGGGGCAAAATGGTCATTTCACCCGTCGGTTTGACACCGTTACCTCAAAAATGGACGGAATGGCACACAGGTAAACAAAAGTTGAGCTCATGGCATACAGGTGTCTCTAAACTTTTTTGTGGCACACACGTAACCGTCAACTTTTTTAATGGCACACAGGTAAAAGACTCCGAAGCTGATGCCGGGAAGCCTCTGGATGAAGAAGGAGTTCTTTGTATTTTTCTTTTTCTTCAGGGGCCTTTCTGTAAAAAGGCTGGGTTGTACTGTGCTCAGGTTTTAATATATTCCCACCCTTTTCGCAAAAAAAAAAAAAATCTTCTATCTCATACATAACTGTATACCATCACACCAATTGCAACATGGCTGGCCATCAGAGGTCCACAAGTTTGCCTTCCAAGCCTCATTCCAGTGTGGTCTGTCGACATCATAGCATGCATCACTTCGCCATGCACGATGATTCACATTTGACAGGAAATGTGCTGGTTTTAGGATGCTCAGAGACATCTTTAAAAAAATAGGAGATCCAACCTAGGAGGAGCTAGACGGGTTTTTTTTTATTAAGAAGAAGAAACAACAACCAAATATGCACCCAAATTCGAGAGTAAAAAGTCTTAAACCTGGGTGGCTAGGGGTGATTATTGTACATAAAGACATACTGAAAAGCTGATTATTGTACGAAATTACAAAACTAGACTGAAACCGTGCAATTATGCCAACAACGGCCTAGTGATACATAATAGTAAGATGGCCACAAATCAATCATCTAAAATTCAATAAACACATCTATCGTGGTAGGCTGGCAGAGTTCATGACCTCTTCCTCTAAACTGTAGCATCGTTGGCTGTCTTCCAGCTGTACTCTCTCACCCACTTCTGTGGCAGACGGTTGGCAGTTAGCTTCACCTCTTCGAGTTAGCAATGTTGTTTCCCATTGTTGTTCATTTTCCGGACTGCTTTGAGAAGAGCTCACCCGTTTCTTTCTTAAAATCTGCAATTCCATCTCGACTTGTTTCATTGTAGGTCTTTCTTCACCACGTAGTCGTAGACACATCTCTGCAAGAGAGGCAACACTGCTGATCTCCTCCTTGGTTGCTTCTTCGATAACCTGAGAATCAACTATGTCGGTGATCTCTTTCTCTCTCAACACCTGAAGAAAGTAAACTAACGCGCTCCTCTCGGTGAGGGGCGACGGGCGGAACCCTAGCCGCCACCGCCGCCCCCAGCCTTCCCCCGAGCTCCCTCCCTGCCTTGCCGCCGCCCGAGCGGGTCGGCAACCAAAGCTGCGCGGCCGCGAGGAAGGCGGCGGCAGGGCTCTTCTCCGCGGCACTTGCTGCCGCCAACCCCCCTCCCCCCCCCCCCCCCCCCCTCCCCCAAATCCCCATCACCACCGCAGCTTTCCGACCAAAAGGAGGCGAGCCCGAGCTTCTCTGTTGCCAGATCCGGCGCCTACAGGGGCGGATCTACGTGGAGGGCGGCTGCGCGACCCGGTTCCTCCGCTCCCGGCGACGGCCACCTTCTTCGCGGCGGCCCGGGGCAGCGGCCTGCGCGCCTCCCGGCGGCGCGTGGGCCGTGGAGCGGCGTCCTTCTTCGGCGTGGCGGCGGCGGCTCCTTGCGGCCCGGGTTGCAGCCTGCGCCCGTCCTCTCGGGGGTAACCCTAGGCGGCGCCGCCGCCGGAGCGGGCCGCCGGCAAGCCGCGCGGCTTCAAGGGTGGTGGCGACGGATCTTCACCTCAAGGCGACGGCGTTCGCGTGAGGCCCCTGCTGCGCGGCGATGGTGACGGCTTGTGGTGGATCCGACCCGAATTGGTTCGGATTTTGATCCTGCAACGCTTGTGGTGACGGCTTCTATGTCGCTTCGGGGAGCAGCTCCTTCCGGCGTGGCTGTATGGGCATGGAGGCGCCGGGTGAAAGCCTTGCCCAGCTTTATGCAGGTGCCGGCGACGGTGACGCCTTCGGGCGCCACGCTCCTTCTTGTAGGCGTTGTCGTGGTACCTCCACACTCCCATCATCAGGATCCTCCAGGTGAAAGCTGAGTCTGATATTCAGACAGACAACGTCGTCGTCTTGGCATCGTGTCCACCTTGGTGGCGTCGTCTTGGAGGTCCTTGCTGACCGGAGGCCATTGGCTTCTCCCATCTCCGTGTCTGTTCATTGTTGTTGTCCTCCTTGTTTCGCCTTGGTTATCGCCGTCGAGATCTGGTGTGCTCTGTTGCTTGGCTTCTTGCTTCGGCCTCTTCTTGTTCGCATTGGTTGGCTCCGATCGCAATCTTCAGCGGCCCTCCCTCCTTTGGGGATTCCTCCCCCCACTGGGCGTAGGTGGGCGTTGGACTTGCTGGCAATTTGAATACCCAGCCCCTGTTCTGGAGTTGATGCGGGCAATCGTTGGCAACCACAACTTTGTTGGCTGTGGACTTGAAGTTTTCGTGTCTGAATTGTGCTGGCTCTTGTGTGTTTTCTTCACCTGTCTGAAGCCGGGTTAGCGAGGCCAGGGGACTCGTTCTCTTTAAGTGACCCCTCTCTGCTTCAAGCTCCCCTCCCCCCTACTCCTACCTTGGAGGGAGTTGGTGGACATCGACAAGAGTGGCGACCAGACGGCCAAGGCGTGCGGAAGTGTCCTATGCTTTGGTTAGATGAGGATGGGAGTTGAAACTCATACAAGGATAGTGCAAACTCGGCAAGCAAGTTACTTTGTGAGAGTCTTTTACCTACGTGCCATTAAAAAAGATGCCAGTTACGTACATGCCACAAAAAAGTTTCCACATACCTATGTGCCATGAGCTCGAAATTTGTTGACGCGTGTGCCATTCCGTTCACTTTTCCATCCATTTTAACGGTTTAGGGGCTCTGACAGGTGGGACCCACGGATGCAAAAGACTATTTTGCCCCTGGCCCCCTCTTCTTCCTCCTCTTCCCCTTCTCCTTTTTCCCTGGCAGAGCAGGCTCGCACGGGGATGGCGGAGGCGGGCTGGCCGTCCGCTCGCCACTGGGAGGCTGCGCAACTCGCGCCATGGCCGGCCGCGCGGAGCTCGACGCGCGCCACCATGGCCTGCCAGGGGACCTCGACGCGCGCCCGCCATGGCCGGCCGCGGAGCTCACGCGCGCCCGCCATGGCCGGCCGCGGGAGCTCAACGCGCGTCGACGCCTCCGAGGACGGTCCCCCCATCGGCGCCGTCCTCGTCATCGGGTCTGGCTCCCTTGGGCACGGTGACGACGAGCTCGCCCTCGGCGTAGGTCGCAGTGGCCATGGCGGGGCGCGTGCAGGGCGGGAGGCGGGAGGCGTGCAGGGCGGGGGCGCGTGCAGGGCGGGAGGCGGGAGGCGTGCAGGGCGGGAGGCGTGCAGGGCGGGGGCGCGTGCAGGGCGGGGCGCGTGCAGGGCGGGAGGCTAGAGGCAGTCGGCGTCGGGGAAGACAAGTCCATGGCGGCGGCAGGTCTTGGATTCGGCAAGGAACAATCCAAATCGACCGCGATTCGACGTGGGAGAGGCGGCAGATGGATTCGGGGCTGAGGAACGGGACTGGCCTTGCTCGCCGGCGGCAGGGGAGGTTGCGGCGCGCCGGACGGGAGGACGCGGGCGGCTCGGTGGAGGCGAAATGTCGCTCGCGCAAGGGCAACAGCCGATGGGTAGCGGGGAGGAGTGCCTGGCCCGTGTCATCTTCGGGAGAAAGGAGCAAGGAGAAGGGGAGGAAGAAGAAGATTGGTGGGGCCCACAGGGGATAAAATGGTCATTTCACCCGTGGGTTTGACACCGTTAGTCTGAAAAGTGAACGGAATGGCACACGGGTAATCAAAAGTTAAGCTCATGGCACATAGGTGTCTTGAAACTTTTTTGTGGCACACACGTAACCAGCAACTTTTTTAATGGCATACACGTAAAAGACTCACTTTTGTGATGGTTCAGATTGGTGATCGGCGACATACTAATCAGTGTGTGGTGCTTGGAGTTTTCTAATGTTTTGTATCTCTCTCTGTAATTTCTGCTCGGTATGCCGAGCTCAACCTTATGTATGGTGCATTGTAATGATGCACTTTTCGCGCTTCTCGCGCATTTCGAATGAAAAAGTAGGTGGGGAATTTCCCCCCCGAATCGCTCGAAAAAAAAAACACCTGAAGAAAGTAGCTTGCCAAGTTCTGTTCTAAGCCTGATCCGCTCTTGAAAATAGGCTTCTTTCTAAAAAGCAGCTCCAGTAGCACCACACCGAAACTATACACATCACTCTTCTCATTTAACTGCCTCGTTTGGAAATACTCTGGATCTAAGTAACCAAATGTACCTTGTATATTCCTAACGATGTGTGTTTGATCCACCGGAACCAACCTTGAAGCACCAAAGTCTGAGACTTTAGCTGTGTAGTTCCCATCCAAGAGTAAATTTGAAGACTTCACGTCACGATGAAAGATGGATATTGAAGCTGCGGAGTGGAGATATGATAGAGCTCCTGCCGTTTCCATGGCGATTCTTATGTAATCATCCCAAGACAAAGAAAAATCGTCCCTTGATTCAGCATGAAGAACTTGAGACAACGATCCACTGGAAATGTAGTCATACACCAGCAGCGGAACCTCAGATTCCAGACAACATCCAAGGAGCTTCACAATGTTTCTATGATTTATTTGAGAGAGTATTGCAACTTCATTGATGAATTGCTTGATCTCACTGTAGTTAATGACTTTAGACTTCTTTATTGCAACAACACGTTGATCAGATAAGATACCTTTATAAACCATCCCATGACCACCATGTCCAATGATACGTGTGGAGTCAAAATTATTGGTTGCCTTTTCTAGCTTTTCCAGAGAGATAATATTTGTTTTGTCAGATGACAACTGTTCTAAGAGAAGACCTTGGTTTTTGCGGAAGTAATTCCTCCGTAGTTGCTTTTGAGCATTTCTTTTCCATCTACGAAAAAGAAATATGGCGACAAAGCTCAGGAGTAGAATGCTGAAGCCTCCAGTAAGTCCGATAATAACACCTGTATAGACATGATCTCCTTACATTTGTTGGGCCTTATTTGAAATATAAATAAATGCAGTAACAACAATACAGAGGCTTACCTACGAGCAGAACCTGCTGCTTTGTTCTAGTACACTGGTTTTGTGCATGATCGTACTCAGTCTTACGAGGGCATTCAGTACAGTAGAAGCCTCCTATTTTATTATGGCAGATTGATCCGTTACAACTATTTTGCTGAAGGCACTCATCAATATCTGCAAACCAGGTAATTCTAAGATAAGATGTGTGAACACGAGAATTGAAATGAAGGAAAACAAGATATATATATATAGACGTTATTGCTTCAAAGAGTGATAAGGGGTGACATTGCACGTACCTTGACAACCACTATGGATGTACGGATTTCCTTGAAAGCCATCTGAGCAATGGCAATGGTATCCAACGTAAGTGCTATCCGAGCTCACTTCTACACACCTGCTGTTGGTGCTCACACAAGCATACCCAGATATATTTTGTTGAGCTTCAGCACAACTTAGATTAGCAGCAACGAATCGCACGGAGTTGGACAAACTATAAGCATCACTGATAAAAAGGTTGCGTCCTTGAGAAAATGCATAGATATCTCCCGGTTGCTGGAATGGGTCGGTGTACTTGATGAGTCCTTCGTTAACATTCAGATCGATCACCTGAAAACCTTTCAATTGGAGGGAAGCTGCTGATGTCGCATTTGTGCAGAAGAGTTGAAATTGTTCCCTGGCGAAGCATCCCATTTCTAAGCCAAATGGGAATTGCACGCTGACGTTTCCACACTGGCGGGTACAATCAGCTCTTGTTTGATTTGGATTATACCCTGGCTTCAGCAATTAAATGTTAGCACGTGTGCGTGTTCAAAAATTTATATGTACCTTATTATAATATCTAAGAAATAAGAGCAGCGCAAAAATACATTACGTTGTATTACCCATATGTACCCAAGTTCTTTTTATCAACAGTAATTATTACATTGCTCACTAGGTGAACCTTTGATTCCTCAATCAAAAATGGCCGTCTCTATCATTTGGTGAATTGATTAGGAAAAATCCATTTAACCCTCTCAGACAATTCACTTAGTTTGTTTGATTTCTTGAAGAAAATGCTGGTTTCATTTACTCCTCAGTAATTCAAATTGCTGCAATGTACCCACTATCGAAGATTTTTTATTTGTTTCTCGACATAGTTGAATTTAATGCTAAAATTTGTGGATAATTGTTCAGGTTGCAATCTACGTCAAAATAATTATGGCATATATCTTCAAGATTACTTTCATAGTTTAATAACATCCAATACTTTCATAGTTGAATAACATCCAATATTACCCTAGCTAGCAATATATACATAAAAGTAATCTCAAAAGTATTATAATTTTTTTAACATAGGTTGCTGTGTAAACTATCCTCATGCAAAGTTTAAGCTTTAAATTCAATTTATATAACAAGATCAGAAAAGAAAACTTCAATATGGGGGTACATTGCACTGACCCTAATTGTGTAGGGGAGTAAATTGAGCTAAGACTCTATCCATGGGTCATACAGATAAAATATTTAGGATTTTCTGAAATAATCTGCATGAGATAGCCTGAAACACCATATGTGCATGCGGAGACATAAAGGTTTATAATGTATAGTTTGTTAACTTAGCTCTGTTTATGATCTGGCCAGGTGAGTTTGAGCATACATTCTTGGACTCACAAAGTAATAGAACTAACAGGGTGACAATTTACATGGGCCAACTATGCGACTCTGACATACGAAAAGCTAGAATGGATCACAGTGAGTACGGAATAGGAACTAAAATCCTCCTAGCTTCAGAACAAGCTCTAACAGAAAAATCGCAGAACATACTCTGCTTATTTTGACCTCTGGTCAACAGACACATAGGGGAAATTCGAGGATTTTTATATTTGAACTTGCATGGTTTTATGAAGGCGGGCTTCTATGATCTGATCCCATCCGAAAATAGAGGTTTGACACCTTTAGCTAGATGGCAAAGCAAGATCAGATGGGTGAGTCTGTACTTAAAAGGATGGGCAAAGATTATGGTGTCATAGAAAAAATCTAGAAAACGTGATTTGTTACCTAAGCTAGATATCTTAGATAGAAAGGTGGAAAGCTTAGTGCTTTCCACCCAAGAAAATGAGGAGGGAGAGAAGTTCTCTTAAAAATCAACTGACAAAAAAATTAAGAGAGGGGGAGCTATATTGGCTATAACATTCCAAAGTAAGATGTTGCAAGAGGGTAAAAACACAAAATTATTTTCATCTGTAGAAAATGGGAGACATAAGAAAACCCAAATCTTCCCTCGCGGACAAGAAGAAGAGATTATTGTGGGAAATAATATAATCTATCTGAAACAAACAAAGCCTTAGTTTTTGAGTCAGATTGAGATCATGGGTCAAACTTTTGTATTTTTATCAGTATTGTGGCCTCCTGGTTCTGTGCGAGTTTGTGATAATGAACAACTATGTGTCGGTCGATACTGAAGCTGGCATATGATTTAATATAGCCATTTGTTAAAAGAAAAATATGTGGCGCATGTCTATCAGAGCTCAACATCAACGTTTGATCTTTTAAAAATAAAGGATACGAAAAAATATATTACCTCTATCGTTGGTGCAACCGTCCAGAACGTAGGGGTTGCCGGAGTAGCCAGTGTTGCAATGGCAGAGGTAGCCATCCGTTAACATACCATAGTCGAAGCAATTGGCATTTTTGCTTTTACAAGCATAGCTTGCCTGGTTTCCTGAGGCGGCGAGACAGTTTGGTGAATCGATGATGGTCCAGGTGAGATATACGGCGCCATCACTGGTTACAGTGATTCGATCCCGCAAGAGAGAGGTCCGGTTGGATCTCGACGAGGCGCCGATGCTGCTTTTGTTGTGGTCGTCGTGGATGAAGCTGAGGTAGGAACCGTTTCCGTAGCCGACGTTGGAAACCTGGCAACATCCGACACCGGTACAGTTGGTCCTAGCCGCCACCTCCGTGATTTCTTCGCCGTGGCACGAAGTTGAGCAGGCCCTCATCTTGTCGACATAGTACACACTCAGGTCGCAGCCGGTGATCTTTGATTGATAATGTCTAGTGAGAAGGACCCCCCAGGGGGCTCCAGTGTCAAGTTGTACACGCGGACACCAGATTTCATGGGGATGGCACGCCAAATGGAGGCTACGATGTCATTTTGAGGGCCGTTGGAATTCTCGTCGGAGTCGTCCAAGCTTTTGATCACCTCGGTGACGTTGTCTCGCAGGAAGAGCTTGGGGGGCTGAGTGGCGTCGTCGCAGGTGAGCCGGAAATCGGAGCCCCGGGAGCACTCCGGCCCGATGCCGAATGGGTAGGCAAAGGTCAGATTGCCACAGCTCGTTGGGCAGCCTTGCACCGTCTTGTTCTTCCCTCCGGGCTCGGGGCTCGTCGCAGCTCCGGATGCTAGCACGGTGGCCGTCGACACCTCTGGAAACCAGATCAGGATCACCAGAGAGAGCGCGGCACAAAGCAGCATCGCTCGCAGCGCGATGTCATGGTGACCTAGCAAAATTCTAGATCACTGGCCTTTTTGCGAAACTTGATGATCAGGTCAGTGCTCCAGGAAATTAGGAGCGGCGAGCTATATAGCTAAGTGCAGAGCGTGGGGTATTGAACAATGATAGCAGTACAGGTTCTTGCCTTCTTTTTTGTATATGTAGTTTCCAGTTGCACTTGCTTGTGTACGTGGTGCAGAGGCCATGGGAAGTTTAGACCAGGCCGAGCTTACATCGATGTATTTGGGTTCCCTTCTGTTTTTTAATGCGTCTTTCTTTGACGATGTCTCCGCTCGTTCTCTGGACATGGCATGTGCATTTGGGTTCGCGTTCAAGGGTGTGCCTGCCCCCCATCTCCCCCTCCCCACCTATATTGAAATAGCACCATCCCTTACGTATTGATCGTGAATGGTGACTTTGAATGTGGCTCATGCGTTGAATATGAATATGATTGGCTTTGAATGTGACTTCGGCGCCCCATTTGGTTGACGATGTGTTTCCTTTGACGTGCCTCTAGCTCATTTCCTCGCGGTGCTCCACCCCTGTCGAGCCTGCCATCTGACTTCTTCGTTAAGTTGTGGACTTTGTTGCTCCCCTGCTGGCATCGATTCTGGATTACCTTGCGTAACTTGATGATCAGCTCAATTCACTCCAGCAAATTAGGAGCGTCGAGCTATAGCTAAGTGCAGAGGGAGGGGTGTTAACTGAACAATGAGTAGCTAGTACAGGATGTACTGCCTCACGGAAGGCCTTCTTGCCTTCTTTTATGTATTCCCTCAGCTTCCACGCACTTTCCTGGCAGTCTGCTGATACGGCGGCGTCCAGTGCACTTGCTTAATTATATGTGGCTGTTACCAACTCTACGTGAGATCGACGGATGTGAAAGTGAGGCTGCGAGACTGTAAAGGTGTTCTTGCCCTGCCCATCGAGATCATTCAAAGCGGGCGCCGTTGACGAAGACTTGGAACTTCCGTCATTGCCCGTGCCCAACTTC